>JANHFM010002828.1:62567-74877 GCA_032468115.1 Grayia smithii
TCATTCCTCCCCAACCTTAACGCCACAGGCCTTGGGCCTACTTCCCATCCCACCAGGCACATATCCTCTTCCACATCCCCATTCACTAATATTTGGAAGATATCTGGAGTAACAGGTATCCATTATGTTAGGAAGGATGGTAGGTCACTCCACCTTACTGTCACTGGCCACATGTTCCATCCTGGAAGTGGACACCAGCGGCTACAATGAAACAACAACTGAACCATCCCTGCCAGTGGCTTTCCTCCCACTGATGGCTTTCCCTATTGCAGCAGTGCTTGCCCCAGCCCCCTGCCCCACTCAGGGCACCAATCCTACCAGTCTGCAGTTGCCAGGGATTTTGGCCTACTGTACCAGGGGCTATAAATTAAAAGAAGAAAAAAAATCCACTGGAGTCCACAGGGTGGTGGGGATGAGAGGAAGGAGTCACACATAGGTGTGTGCATGCACCCATGCGCACACACACATATCAAACATTGTGAGAAGGAAGGAGAATTCCAAGTTTCTTTCTTGCAATGTTTGAAGTGCCTCTGTGTGTTTGTGCATTCTCAAAAGATGTCTCCCTCGACTCTTTAAAACATTGGGCTTTAAAGAAGGTGAGTGTCAGGCACAGGAAATCAGAAGTCAGGATAGAGCTCAAAAGCACTTTGAGTTTATCCAATGCAACCTATACAGACAAATCTGACCTACTAACTGTTAAGGCAAATTGATGCCAGATAAGATTCAATGGACTTCAAAGGGGGCTGAACCTAGGTCTCTTACAGGGCTATAGTGACTCCAAACTGATGTGTTTGATCCCTGCCCTTGGGCTCAGCCAGATCATTTCCTAAATCAAAGTGTGAGTTTGTTGTGGCCCACCACTGGCTGCAGAGCTGGCAGCAGATTCAGACAGTGAGGAGATTAGGGAGGAACATGGGCCAGTCTTGGAATCTGGGGAAGGCTCAGACGAGGGCTCTGAGTTGGAGGCAGACAAGGCTGCCTCCGGAGCCTGACATCAGCAAGGCAGAAAATCAGCTGGAGCCTGTTCCCAGTGTATGCGTGCACAGAGCTGCCAGAAGACAAGAACAATTAAGAAAACAGGGTCGACTTGGGAGTAAAGCTTGGAGATGATTGGCCCCTCCCATAAGACATAACAGAGGAGCAAACGGGACACGAACTTTTGCAGGAAGCAATTAGTTCATCCGATCAGTTCAAGCTTTGGAAAGTTCTGTTTGATTCTGTGCTAAGTTTGGCCTTGCCCTGTGTTTGGCAATTAGTTCTCTGACAGCATTCCAAGGGAGAGAAGGTGGGTGTTTATAAACATTCCCCTGAAATACTGTTTGTGAAGCCTTTTGAACTGTGAATGACAATAATTCACAACCGTATGAATAAAAGAGGTTTGCCGGGACTAAGATTGTGCTTTATGCTTTCTAAGGAAGTCTAGGTCAGAACAGAGTTGTGCATATGTACTCACACATACATATATGTGTCATACACTGGAAAACTTGAAATCTGGACTGGTATGGCTGAAGCTTCCCATTCCAGCAAGGCTATAGCTTCTTTTCCAGCCTCCTAGTGTTTGCGCAGCATCCTGTCCAACTCACACATGGCCTGCATCAGGCCTCTTCTACTCTCTCCTACCCTCAAAGCATCCCTGCACTGGGACTCCATTTGCTTAATGACCCATATTACTGTTTAACGACCGGTTCAATTGGTAGTGTAAGTTTTGGGTTCATGATCACCACGACTTACAATTACAATGGAAAGGCTCCCAAAAGTCTCCACTTCAGTGTTTTAAAGGAGAGAATAGGGTTGCACACACACACACACACACACACACAAATACAGAGCCAGCTTGGTCTACCTGTTAAGGCACCAGATTAGAAGGCCAGAGACTGTGAGTTTGAGCCTAGCCTTAGCTATGAATGCCAGCTGGTAACCTTGGGCCGGATACAAATAAATAAATTAAATTAAATATGAATGTGTCTCAAACACTTGAGAAGAGAGAAAGAGAACTTGAAGTCATCTTCTCCCTTCTTGCAATGTTTGAAATGTTTGTGGTTGTAAGTCGAAGGCTACCTACATATCCTTTTTAAAAATGCAGCAACCAGAAGAATACATGGTGCTCAATACACAGACAGCAAATATTTCCCTGAGGGCAATTAAACGTCCTTACTTTTATTTTTAGACACTTTCTTACTGATCTGTCATAGGGAACTTACTCTTTTTCATAGTCACTGCATATTGGAGTTGTCTTCTTCACTGAGCTATCAGGTAGGACCTCAATAAAGGTAGTCCTCGATTTACATTGCAGCATTCCCATGGTCACATGATCAAAATCCAGACACTTGGCAACTGACTCATATTTATTACAGTTGCAGTGTCATAAACTTTTTTGTGACCTTCTCAGAAGCAAACTCAATGGGGATATCAGATTCACTTAACAACTTTGTTACTAATTTAATAACTGCAGTGATTTGCTTAACATCTGTGACAAGAAAGGTTGTATAATAGGGTAAAACTGACTTAGCAACAGAAATGTTTGGCTCAATTGTCATAAATTGAAGACTACCTGTACATTTTTTTATCATCTAATTAACCAGGCCTCCGATTTTTTTTTCTTACTAGAAACAAGACTGATGTTTATCACATTAAAAACAACTGTCTCCAAACAATACCTTTGCTTGGACACGATGAGCGTTTGCCTTTGTAAGCTGTTTCTCAATAGCAGCTGGAATAAGGATATCACAAGGTACCTCAAGGGCACTGCCCTCAAGTTTCTTAGCCTTTGGAAAACCAACAATGGTGCCATGTTCCTGGAATAAAAACTTCAGTTAACCAAGCCAAGAGAGAAAAAACAGGGAAATATATTTTTCACCACTATGTAGTGGTTCATCTGTGCCTGAAACAGGCTAGGGCCTATCTGCACTGGATTACTTTTAGAGAAAAAACTCACCAGTACCTCCATGTACAGGTAATCCTCAAATTACAACAAGTAAGATCAAAATTTATGTTGTTAAGTGAAACATTTGTTAAGTGGGTTTGGCTCAGTTTATGACCTTTCTTGCCATAGTTGTTAAATGAATCATTGCATTTGTTAAGTTAATGACATGATTGTTAAGTGAATCTGGATTTCCCATTGACTTTGCTTGTCAGAAGGTCGCAAAAACTGATCACATGACTCCAGGACACTGTAACCATCATAAATATGAACCAGTTGCCAAGGTTCTGAATTTTGATCATGTGACCATAGGGTAGCTGCATTGGTCCTAAGTGGGGAAAATGGTCATAAGTCACTTTTTTCAGTGCCATTGTAACATTGAACAGTCATTAAATGGACTGTTTTAAGTTGAGGATTACTTGTATTCAACATACTTGTTTGTAGTGTTGTAGTTCATTAGAATCAATTCCATCAGTGTTATAGATGGCACCATCTACTTCTTCAACGCATATACAGCATGCTCCATATCGCTGCAGGTATCGCATTGAGTGAAAACCCACATTGCCAAATCCCTATGAAAGCAAAATTGGGAAAATATGGAGCAAATTTTCAGTCAGCAACAAAACACACATACACTATCTTGACTAAGAAGGAAAATCTGCTTCTGCTGTGAATGTTTCCTTGACAGCTGGCAGAACTCAAACATTCCCGATATATATCCTCGCCAACATTTGTAAACATCTCTAATCTATCTCTTCATAGATAGAATGCCCTCCTCTCCCATTCTCTCATAGACTGGAAGTCAGTGGGATTTACTCTTGTCTCCTCAGCTGAGGCTTAAGTTGAAATAGGTAATATCTGTTCCAAAGGTGATATATTCTCTAGAGAAATTATTAGCTTTTTCTTATTGTACTGGATTTAATTTCTTTTTAGGTCTCTTTATGATTTTTGCTTTTGTTGTCTGTTTAACCCCCTTACAGTATTTTCCTATAGGAGATACTTCTAAGCTATTCTCTCTAATTTCATATTTTCAGTTTTAAATTCACTCAACACTAAAAAAATTTCAAATAAATACTTAAAATTAACAATAGCTTTCCTCTTTTCCTTTTAAAAATAAACATTAAGATTTATTTACCTCTTGAAACACTGGCCTATCTCCAAAAGAAGTGGGGCTCATTTCCCTAGTTATACATTTAATGTTACAAGTTCTGGAGGTGACTCTACCAAACTTATTTCCTTGTTACTCGACTTCTTGTTCTTTTACTTCTCCATAAAAACATTGGGATCTGACACAACAGTGTTGGGAGTTCTAAAAAAGATACCAGATAAACAGATAACTCTGGAAGATACCGGTAAGTGTCAGCAGCAGTTACACTAAGGCAGAAAGGCAGAATCAGGGGGTCTATATGAGGGTTTCTGGAAGAAGAAATTTGAGACCTGTCTTTCACTCTACAAACATAGCCTTGCTGATAGAGCTGCTTATTAGGCATTTAAGAGTTGATTGTGCTATTATGTATTAGACATTTATCCAGGCAGAATTAGTCAAGCTGAATAATTACATCTTTAACAAAAATCAGCAGTTTAAGAACGTGCTTCATTTCTTTCTCCTGATTTCTAGCCTGATGCTGGCTTTCCTTGCTTATATGTGTGCCTTCAAGTCAGCATTGATTCTTGATGATTTGCCTAGGCCCTAGACAAAGCCCTGCAGTTTTCTTGGCAAGATTTCAGAAAAAAAACTGCTTGTCAGGCATTTAAGAATTGATTGCCCTATCACAATAAATGCATTAGATATTTATCCAGGCAGAATTAGTCAAGTTGAAGGATAATTACATCTTTAACAATCATGACAGATTTTAAAATGTGCTTTATTATTTTTTTCATTTTATTCTGCAATATGTTTTTATTATTCTATTTAGCTTTCATTAAAATGCTCTTTGTTTTATTGAAACCAGGCATTACAATTTCGATGGTTAACAAACAAAAAAGCTCAATGAACTGGTCCATGTGGCATCATTTCCCCATGTTAATTTGCAGAAAAGAAGTTATCTAGGTCCTCAATTAACTCCAACCCAATCATGCCCTGTCAACATGAATTGCAGTCCTCCGTCCTCATCATATTGGCTTTATGTCATTCCTGGGTTTTGACCAAATATCTGTATTGGCACAAAAGAATTTTCTCCATTTTCCAATGCTATATTATGATGAATAAAATCTGGAATGCTATGTCATACATTGTTTTGGAACAAATCAGGTTGTACATGTAATCAGAAGTATGCTTTGGAAGTATTTTCTCTCTAGTCACTAGCCAACCTCCCTTTCCTTTATTTCTGTCTATCAGGAGAGAAATTTGAGACAACCATGACCTGAATAGACATTCTTCCATCAGACATTTTTCCTTTCACCTCTGTAATCTCCCCAAGCCCTTCCATTTTCAACTCGAATTTCTCTCCAGGTTAAATGAAAGTAAAGCTCACCTCTATTTCACTTAGGGAAGAGTAAGAGGAATTTTTCACTATTTCTAGAACACTTATGTTAAGGTGCAACAGTCCTGCTTTTCCTCAATAATTACCCTTAAAGCAAGAAAAACCCATTTTACAACTTTTCATGCCACAGTTGTTAAGTGAATCATTGCAGTTACTAACTTAGTAACACAGTTGTTAAGTGAATCTGGCTTCCCCAATGACTTTATTGTTTATTTTATTTTATTTTAATTCAATTTATATGCCGCCCTTCTCCCAAAGGACTCAGGGCGGCTCACAATAAAAACATAAAGTATACAAAACACATACGAGATAACAGAACAATACAAAATAAAAACAGACAAACAACAAGATAATGTAGATTTAAAATGGGGCTAATAAAATACGAATTCATAAATAATTAAAAAGTCCTAAAAATACTAAAAGTCAACCGTAGCCAGCTTGGTTAAAAAGCCATGTCTTCAGGTCGCGGCGGAAGGAGTGAAGGTCAGGGGCAGTCCGAAGTTCAACGGGAAGATCGTTCCACAGTGTCGGAGCTCCCACAGTAGCCTTCAACTTCCTGATCTACTTCCAGCTCAGGGGTTTCCCAGTCAAATCCTTTGAAGTCCAGCCAGGTAGGCCTCTGCATGACCTTTTATGAAGAGCCAAGGTCTGCCAGGGAATCTCTTCCTGTAATTACATTCTACAGGGAGTCACAGTCTGGTGGAGCGTATGGAGAAATGGACAGTTGGAGCAAGAGGAATTCCTAAGCAGGCATTTTGGTCTCGTTGCAAAGGAGCAAAGTTTTTTGTTTTTTTTCTTCATTGCCAGAAAATGAGGCTGTCATAACCCAGTGGGATTGTCAAGTAATTATGCTTCCTGATGAATCTGATGATCTAAATTAGTCTTCTTCCAACCTGTAGATGGAAATCATAGTTGACTGGAAATGTCTGCAGCCTGGATATATATAAAAAGTTGAAGATGGTTTTAGACTTCGACCAGGAAGATCTAATTTCTAAATCAGAGGAGGTGATCCTTCCACCTAGTTTGGCCAGGTGTCACCTTGAATATGATGCCCAGTTCTGGATTAAGGATTCAGAAGAACCGGAATCCTTCTGAGCCACATGATGAGGATGGGAGGGAAGGAGAAGCTGAGTTCTAGAGGAGAGATTGAAGGGTTGAGAGCAGGTTTAGTTTGGAGAAGAAAAGATTTGGGGTGGAGGTACAATTGCCCTCTTCAGATACCTGGAAATATGTCCCAGAGGAGAAGGCCAAGACATGGATCAATGAACTTAACAGAAAGCAGAGTCTGATGATTAGAAAAAACAACCTAATGGATCAGCCTCACAGAGGAATCAAGATTCACAGGGTTGCAAAGCAGGGGTGAAATCCAAATTTTTTTCCCTACCGGTTCTGTGGGCGTAGCTTGGTGAGCATGGCAGGGGAAGGATACTGCAAAAACTCCATTCGCTCCCCACTCCAGGGGAAGGATATTGCAAAATCTCCATTCCCTTCCCACTCTGGGGCCAGCCAGAGGTGGCATTTGCCGGTTCTCCAAATTTCTGTTACCGGTTCTCCAGAACCTGTTAGAACCTGCTGGATTTCACCCCTGGTGCAAAGGTGTCCTTACTGGATCTCCCCAAACTGAGGCCGGGTTTAGGACACTTTAGGGTGGAGTCCTCTCCTGAACAGGAGGAGGACCTGTTGGCCTCAAGGGCCTCTTCTTTTGTGGGAATTGATGGTTGTTCTGAAACCATGGTCCCAAGCAATGGAGGATTGCTTGGTCAACAGTAATGAAGATCTTACTGTCCAACTTGGGAGGCAGGTTTTTCTAGAATTCACAGCTACATAGAATTCCAAAGCAGATCCCTAGAATAAGTGTTTAAATAGCTGCATGGTCTCCAAGGTGCATCATGCAACCATAGGTTATGTCGTGTGGTCATTTGAAGGGTGCATATTTGGAAAGGGAAGCCCACCAGGGCGGCTCTTGTGCTGAATGGATTACCATGTCATATCCTTGGGAAGACATCTCAAGGGGAAAAGTGCAGGGTAGGAGGAGAGACATTATGCCCTAAAGGTGGATTTCCCAATATCAATGGATCAGACTTTAGGAGGCTAAATGTTGAGCAGTCCGGACTTTTATTTTGCTCTCATTCATTATTCATGCACCACTTTCCTTTTCATGTTGTACATGGTTTCATCCAATCATGTTCAGCCCTTTGATCTACAGCGTTTGGTTCTTGGCCTCTCTTGACCCCAGGATTTATTTGATCGTGCTGGGAAGAAGGAAAAGTTGACCTCGGGCAGGACAGGCGCCACCCTCCCCCCCATCCCCCGCTTCTTGTCAGCCTTCTTGGGGCCTTTATCTTCCCTTTGTCTTTCCTCTTTCCTCCTTTCCAGAGGAGTGAATCCTTCTGGAGAAGGAGCTCCCTCCCAAGCTGCAAACCCAGTCAATGCATGCAAATGCTCCCCGCAACTGGCATAATTGACATTTGTCACTCACAGTCCTTGGGGGTCATATAAATTGGAATTGTATCATTTTGCATGTTAATCATCCATTGTTCGGATCTCTCACTGCTCTGCAGGATTTTAATCAAAGGAAATCAGGGCGTCTGTTGCTGTTGCTGGTTGTTATTTCTCTCGCCATTCTTTAAAAAGAAATGCAAGGCTAAAACTTTTTTTCAGCAGTTGCAATCAATGGTTTTTCCAAAGCAGTGACACTGATGGGTTCATTTCTTGTCTGTTTGGAGCCCTATTGATCCAGAGGGACCTGGTTGTGTTAAAGGTCAGCTGAACAACTGAACAACATCTATTCAGAAATCCTTCCTTGCTGAGATTTTTCTCCAGGGGGGCTGGGAGTTTCTGCTAGGATGTCTCAATCAGAGCTCGTATGGGAACGTGTGTGTGTGTATGTGTGTGTGTGTGTGTGTCTGATTTAAAATAAATGGGGTGACCAGGAGGGTGTAAGCTGAGAGGGGCAGATCTGGACTGAGGGCTTCAAGAGTAATCCCTCCTCGTGCTCAGAGATATTGTGGTCCCAGAGCAATTTTGCACAGTTGTAGAGAGAAAGTGCAGCCTTCCCTTCCAATGGTCACCTTGGGGCCATCTTGCTGGTCTTGATTGCCTCCAGAAACTTTGGATTTCACTTTCCCCAAATCCTCAGCCAGCCGAGCCATCGTCCTCCTCGCTTCCTCTGGGGGTTGGGAGTGTTGGCTGCCATAACTGCCAAGGGCCCCTTGAGGAAACCTAAAATGGTATAGACTGAAAAAAGTTTCCTTTTAAAAAGTTTTATGATGAAACATCATGTTGGGATGGAGGTTGGAAGTCACTTCTTCATACATTTCTTGTCTCTTTATTATATTCCTAGTTTTCCCTTTCTTCTTTCTCTCTTTCTTGTACTTTTTACTCCTTTCTATTCTTTTTTCTTTCATTAAGTTTAGTTTGCATGAAATGTTACTACTATAATCAAAGTTCTTAATAAAAATTAATATATGCCCATCCATTCCACCACGGCATATAAATAAATAAATAAATAAATAAATAAATAAATAAATAAATAAATAAATAAATAAATAAACAAACCCTCCCACCACCAGTCCATCCATGTTGAGAGCTAGATTTGGCTTTCCAGGATATGATGAGAATTACATGCTAAGTCATTGGCCCTTAGTGACCACGTAAATAGATTTTCTCCAGATGTTCTCTCTTCAACCTGGTCCTTCTGGTCTTTCAATATTGCCCCCATCAGCCCTCTGCCTGACTGATGGTCTTCTCCTCTTTCCTTCCACCATTCCTAACATCAGAGCCTTCTCCAGAGAGCTAGATCTTTGCATAATGTGGAACAAGAAGCACGGATAGGTCTGAATGGAGACAATGGGATATGTAGTCCATCTTTTCCAGAAACACAAAAACAGTTAGGTTCAAGGAGCTCCACCAACTTGAAAATCTCCTGTGCTGTTGTGGGAACATTCCATGTGAGTATATACTTAACTCACTGGTTCAACTCAAAGATAATTGATCAGATCTTCATATGAAAGCGACTTTTAAAACTGAATTAGAACTGTCCAATCCAATTGGAGGGGTCAAAGATCCCATCTATACACAACAGCAGCCTTTTCCAAACTGGCTCAGAAATCCAACTCAAACTGATTGGATCGGACAATGCAATTTAACCCTCGAATTGATTTTCTGAATTGATTGGGGTTGTTGAATCTGGAAAGTTGAGATGGATCGGAGGGAGAAGGACTTGGTGAACAGGCCGCAATTTGTCCTTGGGGTTCTCTGTTGCTGGACCTAGACATTGGGGGCTGAGGCTGGGGCTGGGGCCCCAGATCCCAACGATCCTCCCCTCCTTGCAAACGCGGTCCATGTGTTCCAATAATGCCGTTACTTTTATGTTAATGTACAGGCCATTCCATCCTTGGCCGTCAGTGCTGGACAATGTTGGCAGGAGGAGAGCTTGACTTGACCTTTGGGAAGCCGAGCCAAGACAAAGAAGAGCAACTCAGCCATCAATCTAATTTATATTCAAATAGGAGATAATGGCAATCCAGTTAATTAACTAGAGTGAGCTCCGGTTCCTTCTTCCCACATGCTGAAGAGCCTTTCCCTCCTGCCTCATTCGAAGGGACCATTTGGGGCAAGGTTGGAAGACCTGCCTGGCTTCCAAATGCTACACTTCCTATCCCCCCACCTGGAAAGATTGACATGGATTTCAAGGGTGGGGGGGATTCCCTGCCAGGGTCTGAAAGGAGAATTTCTATGGTCCTAAACCTCCCAAGTGGCTGCAACCAAAGTTTTCTCCTGGAGATGCCGGCTTTCTTGAAAGTCCCCGCAATTTGCTCAGCTGAGTGGAAGGAAGAAAAGAGCTCTTCCCAATGACTCCAAACCCCCAACCCCAGCCCCATTTTTAGGCCTAGCCATATTTTAGAGGAGAAGGACGTCTCTGCAGAGAAACAGCAATGAACTTAGGAAGCAGTCCAGATAATTTCACTTTTAAATCTTCTTCTTCAGCCAGGCAGACTTATCAGCCTGCTGTAAATACCAGGGTTATTTTTAGTCTCTGGGAAAAGGGGTCACAGGACAGGTCAAAAACTTCATGATAACTCCAGCATTTCATTTCTTGCACCTAAACACAATTTTCTCCTGGCTGTAAATGGGGAAACATATGCTTGGAAACCTGTAGAGCTGCACTGAATGGTCTTTGCAAGCCGAAATGCTTGATTTGCACATATTGGGGTGCAATTTGGAAACCAAAGTCCAGTATTTCAGGGAGGGCAGTTTTTCTTCCTTTGACCAACAATTGACAGCAGCCAAAAAATAATCTTGCTTCTTTCCAGTTGAGAAATCAGTGAGGTTGCCAAACCCTATTGCAGTTCGTACCCAAATTCAATTTAGTTTGAAAGCCCATGAAAGTCCATTGATTTGTTTAATTCTCTGCCTGCCTGCAAAGTCCTGAAATCTTTAGCTATTTTTGAGGTCCTGGACGAGGCTCTGAGGCTGAGCTCTCTTGTTGTACAAGGGGAGGCTCATCTCAAAAGGAAGCTGCAACTCAGATTTGCGGTTGACATCCTTGGTGGTGGGTCTTGTCAGACCTAGGTCAAAGGACCTCTTGGGTAGATTGGAGGTTTTGAGAGCCTTTTCCAGAACTACAAAGGTAGTTCTAGATAAAATTAATTTTGGGGGATCTTCTCTCCTGCAGGTATCTGTCCATCCCACCAGGCCAGATAAGGTGGGTGCACTCCAGCCACTGCCCTTCAATGTTGACGGGACCTCAGAGAAGTCATGTCTTCTCTGTGGCTTCTCAGAACAGCCTCCCCCCAAGATTTGGTGCCATTCCAGCTACTCCCTTGGAAGAAGACCCTTGGCTCAGCTGCCCGCTGCCCTAGGGAAGGCAAACTGTCTCAAAAGCCACTCTTATTAAAACTCTCCGTCTTCTCCAGCAGCAGGGCAATGCCTGACAGCTGATTTGCAGCCCAGACAGAGTTTCTGCCTCCTCAGACCGCCTCGGTACGCCAGCTTCCCTATGGAACAACTTTTAATTTGGATTTGTCTGTTTTATTTGCTTTCTGAAGAGTGTTTAACCGATTGGCTTGAAGGGGAGGGGGAGGAAGAGTTAATTCTGTTTAAGAGCTGGGTTGCAAATAGTAAATAGCAAGAGTTCTAATTAAAGTTTTTATTGAGAATTGCAACCATAACCCTTGACTCTGGCTGGCTTTCCCAGGATGGAAACTACCAGCAAGTCCATCATCCTGTGTCATTCTCAGCACCACCTGTGGCACCACTCAACTCATGTGAAGATGGCGTGGTGGTGACTCATTGTCCACTCATCACTGGGATTAAAATGCAGGGAAATAATAAGGATGAATCTTCTGAGCCTTGGCCGGGGTGGATGGGTGTGGGGGGGGCAGGATTAGGCAACGGCATTTTAACACCAAGAGTGTTTTGGGGCTTTACTTTTGTAAATGCCCAGGGTCACCACAAGTGAGTTGAGCAGCCATATAAATTTTCTAAATAAATAATTCAGGGATGCCATCTCTTCAGAAGTCCAGTTAAGGAATGAATCTGGGAAACCCCTCAAAACAGTTTGTTTTTCTGCAGCTCAGCTGGGCTCACCCCATTGAATGCAATACCATGGGGAGAGAACAGCCCAGCATGCCTCCGTAGCCCCTAACCCACAGTGAAGGTTGCAGGGGTACAATTCTCTCCACTTTGCAAAGATGGGATTAAGGCTGCACCAGGCAAGTCATCTGGAATGGCAGCTACGTGGTGCCAGAGTTTTATTATTGAAATATTTATATTGCATTTATACAACCAAGATACTTGCTTCTTTCTTTGGTACCACGGTTTTTTTTTTGTTTTGTTTTGTTTTTATTTAAAAGTTTTACAATACAAATTTTTCCCTTTAAAAAAAACAAAAACACCCCATCTC
>JANHFM010002828.1:100305-111162 GCA_032468115.1 Grayia smithii
GCTGAGCGAGGGCGGGAGGGAAGGGAAGGGCCTCCAAAGAGCCTATCTGCTGCATTTTGCTCTCTGAGACACACTGTCATTTGTTTGCTCCTCTGGTGCCTTATCGCCACAGATGGGAACTTTGGTTACTAGGTAACCAGGCTCTGTCAACCAATGGTGGAAAAGAGTTAACTAGTCGCCCAGTGGATGTCAGTGGGAAATATTTCTTTTGTGCAGTAGCTATTCAGGGAGAGAGAGAGACTTTTTTTCTCTGATAGTTTCCTTCAGATGAAGACTCAATCCAAAGCAGGAGGGGCGATCCGAGTAACTATTAAGCTGCATTGTGAAAAGGGATAAAAGCCTTCAGCGGTGCAGGAAACAGGCCCATGAATCAGTTCTGCGGCTGTTTTCAACAAGACGCTGCTTTTCGGGTTCACTGGCCACAATGGTGACCCAACTCAAGAGGCCTGGGTTGGCTTTGCAGGTCAAAAGCCCCCAGAGATCACAAAGTTAGCCTTTGGTGTCACCACCATTGGTTCACTGCATTCTGTTGTCAGGTAGACGTTGTGGTCTGTTAAGTGTCTGGGGCGACAGTGGAGGATGCTGGCACTTATGGGTGGGCGGGTCAGGAGGGCTCAAAGGGCATGTCAAGTGGTCAGGGTGTAGCATGAGGATGCGATGGCAGTTTCACTATTTATGTTGGCCTCCAGGTCCTGCTGGACTGGAACAGCATAGGACCCCCCAGGCAATTAAATCCTAATAAAGGAAGCCAATCCTTAGCAGGACAACGAGAGTGGAAATGGAACCAGCAATGCAGGTCATCCTTTCCTGAGCATCTTCTGAGCAATGCCACAAAGGTGCTTGTTGGGAATGGTCCGTGAGGGGGCCTTGAGAGGAAGAGGGGACAAGAAAGAGGGCAACAAGGCCAGCCCCTTTTCTCCAGTGCATTGATAGCCTCTGTGAACACACACTGAAGTTCCAGTCTCTTATTCTACTCTTTCCTCCCACAAGTCAGCCTTCCTTGTATGCCTCTGGAGACCCTTCGGTCCGATTCCCCCTCATTTCGACCTCAGAGATGTTTGCTTTTCTTCTTCTCCATCCACCGTTTCCTCCCTCCCTCTTCTCCTGACCCTCCTCCTCCTCCTCCATCCAGTGACGTAGTTGGCAGAGGCTGTGTGGGTGTCATTGAACCAGCAGAAAAGAGAGAACACCTCTCCACCCCCACCCCACCCCGAGTTTTAGGCCTGCTGGGCAAATGCTTCCTCTCTCTGGCCAGCCAACTTGGTGGACACAACAACCTTGAGCTCCTGCTAAAAAGGAGGGACGGAGGGCAACTGAGTTGTTCCAGGAGAGAAGACTCGGGGCTCGGCTGCTTTAAAAAAAGCAAGTTTAACAGAGGAGCCTGCAGTGACTGGGATGCACCTGTTATAATTCTTGACACTTGCAATTCCTTTCCCAACCGGAATCAACCTGGCCCAGTGCACACATCTTAGGGGCAGCTGTTTGGGGCTCCCTACTTTTGAGGAGTGAAGTTGCTCCAGTCTTCGGGGGGGGGGTGTTGTGTTAGTGATGGTCTCAAGTGGTGGGATAGGCCCCTCCAAAATTCAGAGTATCCCCCTTCTTATTATGAACCACAGTGGCACAGTGGTTAGAGTGCAGTCCTGCAGGCTACTTCTGCTGACTGCTGGCTGACTGCAATTTGGCAGTTCAAATCTCACCGGGGTCAAGGTTGACTCAGCCTTCCATCCTTCCAAGGTGGGTCAAATGAGGACCCAGACTGTTGGGGGCAAGAGGCTGACTCTGTAAACCGCTTAGAGAAGGCTGTAAAACACTGGAAAGCAGTATATAAGTCTAAGGGCTATGACTATTGCTATTATGCCAAGGAATTTGGCCCCCGAGATGAAGCTAGCACTTGTGGAGATGATTTTATCATTGGAAGGGGTCACTTATTGGGGACACCCTAGGCAGTGGCTTCCATTGTTGGGGTTCAATCATTCAACACTGTCCTGTGGTAGCCATATAAATTATGTAAATAAATAAGTTCTTTCCTGAAGCGGGTTAAAACGGAGCTTTTCCAGAGAGTTTGCAGTTTAACTTGGACGGGGCAGTCTGCTTTGGATTTTTGCTCTTACTTTGAGTATTATTTACTGTGCCTGTTTTAATTCTGTTGTTGACCATCCAGAGTCTTTAGGGATTACAGCAGGATACCAAATCAATCAATCAGTGAATGGATAAAATAGTCCAACATTGTTAATCCACTACCTAATTTTTTTATGTCCATTACTGAGTTTATTTGAATCCTTGGGCTGTCTGGTGTGAGGACTTTAATCACAAGTTGTGCTCCTCGTGAGGAGGACCCCTGTGGAAACAAGGAGTGGGGGCAAGGAATGGAGATGTACACATACACGTACACACACATACACAACCCCAACAAATCTCTCTGCTGCCTCTTGTGGCTTAGTTGAGCCTTCACTTCTGGTCATTGTTAAACCTGGATTAATCCTGGACAACCTCTGGCTCCCCATTCACCTGCGTTGACGAGGTCTCTATTGCTCCTTCCCTTCCCTTGCTGTTACCCCCAACACAGGACCTGGTGTTTGGTCCAGGAGGGGTAATCCTGGCCACCCACTCAGGTGCTGGGATCTGCTTGGTCAGCCTTTCCAGGGTGGGGGGGAGGGCTGGGAGCCATGCCTGCCCTCCCTTCATCTGTTTCTCTTTAGGCAAATTCCCAGCCTCCATTCAGAAAGCTCCTATTGATTCCAAGCTAAATTAGCATTTTTCCCCCTGCTGGAAGCCCAGCAGCTCCTGGGGCTCCGAGACAAAGGCTCTTCAGGGAGGGTCTGCCTTCGAAAGGGGTAAATTACAGCTCTTCTGTTCCCCCTTCATGGCTCCTGTCTAAGCAAAGCCAGTGGCCTAGTTGTGACACCAGCTACAAGATTGCAGAGCAAGCAGCTTTAATGGCTGCATGGGAGCAAGATCCGTCTTTCTCAAAGGCATGATATTCCCCAGGGTTTGGAGAGGCAGGAACAGGGCTTAGTACCTTAACTGGTTGACAGTGGAGAGCCCTCTGTGGAAGCAGACCCTTCTGCTCTCTGTCCAGGTCATCCAGGGCCTGGAAGGGACCTTGAAGGTCTTCTAGTCCAACATCTTGCTCAAGCAGGAGATCCTATACCATTCCTGACAAATGACTGTCCAGTTTCTACTTAAAAACTCCAGTGATGGAACACCCACAACTTCTGAAGGCAAACCATTCTACTGGTTCTGTCAGGAAATTTCTCCTTAGTTCTAGGTTGCTTTTCTCCTTAGTTAGTTTCCATCCATTGATTCTTGTCCTGCCTTCAGGGGCTTTGGAGAACAGGTTGACCCCTTCTTCTTTGGGGCAGCCCCTCAAATATTGGAATGCTGCTATCATGTCACCATAATGTGACCAGAACTGACCGGGAACATTTTGAAGACTTCTCCAAAGATGTCCATGCTGGTGGCCACTTTGCAAAATGGCTCTTTGAAAGCATCTGGCTTTCGGCGGTCGGTTGGTTTGGCTCGAAGGAAAGCTGCATCTTTCAATTTCCAACCTGTTGCTGATTTTTATCTCTTTTATTTATTTTTAAAATGCATGATGAATCTCACATGTGCCCCAACTCCCAATGACTCTTAGTTCAATCATGCAGTTGTGGATCTGCTTTTTTTTCCAAGGTGAGTTAAATTTTGCACCCTCGTAGGATGGATCTATTTCATTGGTTCTATCTTCCTGAGTGCAGAAGAGACCACAATGACATTTAAAGCCCAATTTTCCTTTATTTTTCTATGCCTCCTCCCCACAGATGCCCCTGCATGGGGTACTTCTTTATGACAGATCCTCTGAAACATTGTGAAGAAAGCATGGGCAATTAATCCGGAGAGATCCGAAGGGTAGAATCTGAATCTGGGTGAAGGCAAAAGGGGGTGACTTGCCCAGGCTTGGCCCTCGATGCGTTTGGACAATCTCCCAAAGGTTTGCAAATTGAGTGCAACCTTTCCCCAATGCCCAGATGGACCAAGCTGGACTCCCCGTTTTGGAGAGCTGTCACATAGAATCCCAGAAGTTAATTAGGAGGAGCTGCAATCTTTAATTGAGCTGCCTGTTGACAAATACAGTGCACAATTAAAAGGCAGCTAATTAAAAGCACAATATTTAGAACCACCTATTAGACAGGCTCAAGTGATGGATGAGGCCACTAAGGAGCCGACAATCAGCTGAAGGGAACCCTAGTCAGAGAGCCGAGAGAAATTCCTACTGATGGCATTTCACTGGCCTGATTGAATGTCCCTTAATTTAGAACAGGGGTTTCCAACCTTGGAAACTTTGAGCCTGGCAGTTGAAGTCTGCCAAGGTTGGAGACCCCTGATGTGGCTAGTCATTCTTTGTGGTCGTGCCCAAAGACATTGCCTAACTTGGGACGGTTTGCATTCAAAATTCAAAGTAGAGGACTCTTTGCCCAGCCAACACAAGCTGCTAGACCACAAGATTGAGTCACTCCAATGTTGAGTAATATCAGTAGTCCTCGACTTACAATTCATTTAGTGGCTGTTCAAAGTGACCACAGCACTGACTTATGACCATTTTTAACAGAGACAACCTTTGTGGCATCCGTATGATCACGTGATCAAAATTCAGACACTTGGCAATTGGTTCATACTTACGACTGTTACTGTGTCCCAAGGTCACATGATCCTCTTTTGTGACCTTCTTATGAGCAAATGGGGAAGCCAGATTCATTTAACAAGCAGGTTATTAACTTATCAACTGCAGTGATCCACTTAAACAAGAAAATGGGGCAAAACTCCCTTAACAAGCCAAATGTTGGGCTCAATTGGGGTTGTAAGTTGGTCAAAACAAGGACCATCATTTTGTAATGTTCTCCCATGTCTTCCTTTTGTCGTATTCTGAAGCCCCTCATCATCATCATCATCATCATCAAAAAGGCCCCCCAGGTCCTGGGACTTTTTCTTCTGGTAGGGAGACCGTTCAGGCCCTTGAGACTTCACCTTGTCTCCAGATCCATCCGTCTCTTCTTCGGGGTGGCATTCCATTTTCTGGAAGTCTCTGCCACCATCTCATTGTAAACTTTATGACCTGTGAAATTGGCTTATTGATCAGGTGCCTGTTGTTCAGGTGGACAGAGGCTGAAAGAGAAGCGGTTCCACTTCATTGCGTGGGACTTGTGTTGGGGGGGGGGTGTCATTTCCAAGCTGAGCCAGGTGCTTTGTGTGCCTCCTCACCTGTGGCTTAGTTCCAACTTAGCACCATGTCAGAAGGGGTAGCCAAGGGTGGGGTGGAGGGAGAGGAGCAGACCAAAGAGAGATAATGACCCTTGGCCCAGGTGGGTTGACACAGGGCGGTCCCCAACAATCTTGCACAACCTTGTTTCACCTCCCATCATCCCCTCCATGCATACAATTGCAGGCCAAAGCCTCCTGGCCTTGACGCCCTGCCCTTCTACATCAAAGAATGAGATTCCAACTGGTGTTGCTGTTCCAACGGGCACCCCTCCCCCCATGTTTAACTATTTATTCCATTTCCTCTTTTAGGTTGGGGTGGGGGAACCCCAAAATTTTCTCAAGACTCAGCTAGAACAGCTTGCCTCCAGAGGGTATGGGTGCTCCATCACTGGGAGTTTTTAAGAAGAGATTGGACAGTCATTTATCTGAAATGGTACAGGGTCTTCTGCTTGATCAACGGGTTGGACTAAAAGATCTTCAAGGTCCCTTCCAACTCTGTTATTCTGTTAGAACCCTGGAAGGCAAAAATACACGGAAGTAGAATGTTCCTCAACATTAGGAGTAACTTCCAACTGAAGATGTTGGGCAGATGAATAGTCTGTTTGTGGAAGGAGGGAGACCCTCCATTGCTGAGAACATGGGGACAGGACATGGATCGCCCTCTAAAACCTTCCCCTAGATGAACCTTTGCCTCCCAAATCCCCAGCCCCTCCCCCCCATGAGAATCTCCTGTTCCTTCTGCTCCTCAATTCCACAAGGCCAGATCGAGGTTGCCCAGAGTCCACTATTTTCTCAGTGAAGGAGGCATGTTATGCAGCCGCCTCTCTGCTTGATTAACAAATGGGCCTGCCCCCAGGCAATCCGAGGAATTTATTTGCCTGGTACAGTGTGTTAGCCCCATACCTGGTAATAATCCATCATTTTAATTGCTTTCCTGAAAGCACAGCTGACAGGCCCGTGAGGCTACCGGCTTACCATCCCGCCCAGCTGGACTGCTGGGAGAAGCAAATCCTCAGCGCTTCTTCTGGTACTGAAGGATGTAAGTCTGGGATCCAAAAAGGCAACATTAGGTGCATGAGATGAAGACTTTCCAGTAGATCACTTCAGGTTGGCTTTCTCCAGCTTTCCAGATGGGGTGGGGTTCAGTTCCTAAAATCCAATGTACATAAACGGGAGTTAAAATCCAAGAAAGTGTGGGCGGGGCAGGAGGCAATGGCTGGCATGGTCCAACACAGTTGGAGAAGGCTTCTTTCTCTAGTTGTGAAACATTTGGTGACTCCAATCATTTGTGCTTGTTTTTGGTGTATTTGGAAGTCCTTAGGAGGTTCTTGGGCAATAGCATCCTTTCCTGGACAGCTGAAGGCTGGCTTGCATCAAAGCTTCCCCTTTCTGATTACATCTTATCTCAAAAGTCACTAAGAAATCCGAAGTCAGCCAGCTGATGTGGAGATTGGTATTAAAGTTGACCGTGCATAATATTGCCATATGGAATTCAAATTCTTCACTCAAACTCCATGCAGTGAGAAAGGATGCACCACTCTGCTTCATGTCAGATAAACCTGAATGTGAGAGAGACTCATCCCTTGTGAAGGAATCCTTTCTTCTCCAAAGACTTCGAGTTGGCAGCCTGTGTTACTCTAATAGCAGCAAATACCAGAAATGGTTGCTCCAGAGCTGTCAATTATATTAGTAGAGAAGGATTTTGGAGTGGGACACCCCTGCAGCTTTCAAATCTACCCTGGGCTGTCATTTTCTGCAAGTTCCCTGCCACCCCAGAAGACAGGATTAAAAATTAATGCACGTCAGATTCAGGAGGACCTTGGGAGAAACGTCTTGATGGAAAATCAGTTCAGTTACAGAACCATCTGGGAACAGGATGGGCTCCCTTTGTCTGAAATTTTCCTGCTTTTAAGAGAGGGGTAGATTTAGAGGGGGGCATGGACAACATCCAGGACATCTGGAGAAGATGGATGGATGCCAGGCTGGTTTAGCAAGAGTCCAAGAACATCCCTAAGCTACAGGCTGGAGTCTTGCTGGAGCAATTTTGCTAGCTCAACCTGGCAGACTTCTGTGGAATGAAAAGCAGGCAGTTCAGCCATCTCCCTCGGCACAGATACTCTGCTGTTCTAGCATGCTCCTTGCAAGGGGTTTCAACTGGTGAAGAGGGAGCAACACACCCACCTCATCTCCTTGGTTGGGTCCTCTGTGGCAGAAGGTCTCCCTGGGCAGCAGGTCCTCTTAATAGGAACTGGGCTAAAAACCCAGGAATTAACTCTCACTGACTGAGAAAACACATTGCTAAGTCAAGCTTTTGCTGGACAGGGTGGGATTGTCTGCTTCCAGAGGACATTAAGCCATAAATCCTGGTTTACACACTAAAGTGATATGTGACCACCTAACTAACCTCACAACTGTTTTAAAAAGGAACAATAACCTTGTCCTTCTTCCAAAGGTCCCTGTTAGTGACACAACCACTTTTATTGACATTCTAAAATAGCGCCATCATGTTCCCATGAATGTTAAGTGTTTTTTTGTCACCAGCACCCTAAAGTTTTGACCTCAGCTAACTGAGGGAACATGATTTAAAGCAGGCTATAAAATGCAATGTTTAGGAAGGTGTGCTGAAGCAATTTCCTTGTCACTTGTAAATAGGAGATGGATGCTTTTCATTCGGCAGTGATAGCAATCTAAGGAGGTAGAAGAAGCCTCATTGGCCAAGCCAAGACAGACCTAATAGAAACAATCCAGCCAATCTTTTTTATAATTTCCTTTGCCAAACTGGCTGACTCTCTCTAAATGTTTTTAAGCCTTCAGCATTATGGGATGCAAGAAAGCTGCAGTCAGGCAATCCTGGTCTTATTGCTCATCTACATCCCCCAACATCTGCTGGCTGGGAATTATGGGAGCTTTAGGTCTATGCCATCCAGAGATCCAAGGTGGCAATGACTATTTCTAGTATATATTTGTGTTATAATTTATATAATGGCCCTTCTTGTAGGTTGTGTGAAGTCAAGAGCCTGATCCAGCAAGGGGAGACAATCCACCAGGGATTTCTCCTCCTCAGGCTCACTGAAATGTCAGAAAGGAACCCAGTGTACAAGTAGATGGTAAAGATGGAATCAGGGTTGGCAATTCCACCATTCCAGCTATTACTGAGCCTTCCCCTTTGATTGAAGTGGCGAAGATTCAAAGAGAGGGTAGCCTGCACCCCCCATACGTTATTCATCCAGAGTTGGTCTCTTATTGCAATGCATTGTGGGAAGGGGATCTTACCAATGTCCAGTTAAATGGCTGGCTGCATGATGGCAAATTCCCGTTGGGATGACGGTGCCAAATTGTGGCTTTCCCACCCAACGGCTGGCCTGCTTCTCTGGTACTGTCCATGGTGCTGAAGCCTTCACAGCCACTGGAGACCTTTTGTGTGTCTTCTGATGAAGACATCTTTGCAATGGAGATCTTCATTTAATATCACGCTTGGATCTTACGATACTGAGGAATAATAAGGCTGACTTGTCTGTAGCCAGGCAGAATAATTTATCTTGCTGCTTCAACCTTCAAAGAAACTTGACCCAGAATTCTTTATAGGGATTTAGAGTATATACACCATTTATTATTTCTATTTCTCTGCTTCCTTTTATCTCGCTGTCTATTTGTCATTATTTTTCCACCGGGATATGCCTTGTCTGTTGCTCAGAGCTGTGGTGGTGCACCATTGGTTTTCCAACTTGACATCCCTCAGATTCTGCTGCGTTTTCCATCCTTTCCCAGTTACCCTTTGACCAGCTGGAAGAAGGGCCTGGAGATAAGCTTAGCCTTCCTGCTCTTGGCCCTTGGCTCTCTGAGGGGCAGCCAAATGCTCTGCTCCCACTTCTGGCAAGTTAATTTATCCAGCCCACAAAACACAATCTCAAATTTGTTTGCTGCCTTTTACTTCTTCTGTCCTGCTTCTTGATCGCTACATTCCCTTGGCTCTGGACTGTTATCCTGAAAGCTGATGAGATGAAATTGAAAGGGAGGCATGTGCTGAAGGATGGAAAATAGTGAAGCCGTGTAGTTGGCTGGAGAAACTCTTTTCAACTATTTCACCTCTGCCTATGGGCCTCTCTTTCCTCTCCTCCTCCTCCTTCTTCTTCCAGGTTAGGGTCCTTTCTCTTCCCAGAATTCCCTGCTTCTTCCCATCTTCCATGGAGGCCTATTCCAAGGGACATCCTAGGGTAGATCTTTGTGCCCCTGCTTGGCTGATCCACACATGATATTTCTCTCCAATCAATTGACTTCCAGCCTCCTCCTCCTCCACCCATCTGTCTAGCGATCCAAAAAGTGCCTGCTCAGTGCAGGCATGTGGGTGGGTGACAGTTCAGAAATAGGAAGCAGCTTTTTTAACCTCTGCTTCTGCGAGGATCTGCGAGAGATTCTCTTTCGAAATGAAAGGGCCGGGTGGAGAGGGCGGAATGCAACACCGCAGGAAGGAAGTGATACGGACGTATGAAATGGTGCACACGTGTGGAATTCTGTTCATTGTCCTTCCTTCCAGATTCCCAAGGAAAAAGGAGACGGGGAGAGGGGGGCAGATATTCCCTTAGTGATTTAGTCTGGGGCAATTGATTTAGTTCGGTTACAGTTTGGCTTTAAACATTTGGACGTTTCTATTGACCTGCATCCCATAATATACATACATGATCAGTGGTGGGGAAGTTAATCAATTAGGGATGGATTGAGAAAGGGGGTTAGGAAAAACAGACTTAGCCATGCATCAGGATAAACTGAGTTATCACTCAGTTAAGAGACTCTTCCTCCTCTTCTTCTTCCTCCTCCTCCTCCTCGCCCTCCTCCTCCTTGGCACTGAATGTGGATACCTATATTGAGAACGGTTCAACCTCAATAGATCTTCTGTTCCTTTAGGACAGTGTTTCTCAACCTTGGCAACTTGAAGATGCATGGACCAACTCCCAGAATTCCCCAACCATCCATTTGGAGACCTGAAGTCCAAACATCTTCAGGCTGCCAAGGTGGAGAAACACTGCTTTAGGCCATCGAACCACAGATCTTCTCTGCATGTTAATCCCAAAGCTCTCTTCCAAATCTGAGGCCCCTTCATTTAAAATGTTCTGAGGGGAAGGACTGGCAGAAGGGCACCCATTGAGGGAAAAGTTTGGAGAGGAAAATGAACCAAGCTGGGCTCAGCGACCAAAGAAGCCAGCAATGTAAGGGACCTCAGTTGTTCCAACACTTACAGTCGCTTTTTATTTACATAAAGAAGACGGGGTCAACTAATTTTCCAAAGCACCAGAAAGCAAGAGAAGAAACAAGGGATAGAATGGACAGAATCTAATCAAGGAGAGAAGCAACCTGGAATTAAGGAGAAATTTCCTGACAGAACAATTAATTAACAGTTAAGTAGAATAGCTTGACTCAAGACATTGTGGGTGCTTCAACACTGGAGATTTTTAAGAAGGAACTGGACAGAATAGAATAGACAGTCACTTGTCTGAAATGGTATAGGGCAGGGGTCGGCAAGCTGTGGCTCCCTGTCGCAATCAGCGGTAATTGCAGCTAATTAAGCTTTTCACTGGCTGGCTGGCCCATTGTCTCCTCGTAGCAGAGACTCGCTCCCCTCCA
>JANHFM010002828.1:125798-136679 GCA_032468115.1 Grayia smithii
GCTCTGCACACCTCTCTTCAGAACACACCTGGATGGTTCCAAGGAAGCTGTTAGTTGGACTTTACAATGATGTTCAGTGTTTTGCTTACGTTGTCAGGATTCCTTTTTGCAATGAACCCTAAACCTGAGCTGAGATACATCTCCCTTTCTCCATGGGTGACCGTTGCAGAACACCTGGCCAGGTAGGGCTAGAAACAGCTTCCTGATTCCATTGGGAGTCTATTCTGGGTTGCTACCATTTGGTGGGTTCTTCCAGCCCTCTGCTCTTCCTCATCCTCTTGACCTTGACTCTTGTGGCACAGCTAACCTGGGCCAGGTTGAGTCCCACAGCTGGCACAGCACAGATCTAACTGTGCCCACCTGGTAGGAGAAGCCCTGGAAGCCTTCAAAATCCATGGAGGAAGCAAAGCTTGGTAACGTCACTGGTCCTGCTCATCCTTTCTTGCTTAGGCTTTGCAGATCCTGAGCCCCCAAGGCAGGGAGTTCAGCTTCCTTCTGTCGAAAGAAGTTATCAAAGTCCTGCCGTGACAGCAGCTTTAATATTATTCAGGATTTCATTTTCTCTCATCTGCTCCTCTCCCCCCAACAGTTTCAGGAAAGAGAGGGAAGATGACTGGAGATTGTCTTCTCTCAGACATTCTGCACACATGTTTTTCTCAGCGAGGCTGCCTTGAATTTTCACCAACAGATTGGTTCTATCAGCAGGGAAGGAATTCCACCTTGCAGATGGCCAAGAGAAGGCCAAGGAAGCCTCTTTAGAAGGGCTGGATTGAGCGATCAAGGGAGATACCTTCCAACAAAATAGCTCTTTGGAATGCAATGTTCTTCCTGTGATCCCATGGTTCTCCCTCCTGTGTATTTCAAGCAAATTCTGTTTTAAAATTCTACACAATTCACCAAGGCTTTGTTTTATTCCAGGAGGCATCATGCCTGCAAATCTTTGTGGCTCTCAAATGCAGCCACCTGGGGACCAGTGAAGGCTTAGTTAGAGACAGGCAAAATTGCTTCTCGGTTTTTGGGACAGATCGGGCATGGTTCTCTGCCCCACAATTTGTGGGAACAAGGCAATGTCCCAACAATGTCTTGCTGTTTCGGCAGTGTGCAGAAAATTCCCCCAGTTGCTTTGAGGGATGGACGCAGAGCTCCAGAAATGATGAGACATCCAACAATAACCTGATTTGATTCAGGCTCCAGATCGACAGCAGGGGGAAAGCTCCTTCTTCTTACAGCCTATCCAGAGAAAAGTGGATGACGCTCTCTTGCATTTCAGTAGAAAAGGGTGGAATTTGCAGGAACTCCAGAATGTTATGGAAAGAGAATTCCTGCCAGTTCTTCCCTCCAGGAGGGCTGATCCTCCATCCAAAGTCTTGTCTTGGATAGTTCTCTTTTTCTCCCCCTGTCTTCCTTCCTTCCTTGATCTGGTAGGCAGAGTTTTGGATCTGCCAATCAGTTCCAGAGCTTCTTGGCTGGCAAAGGGGCCCTGGCATCTGGAAATAGGAAAATGAATAGCCACAGAGAGTCCACATGCTGACTGTTTGGCCATCTGCTGCCAGTCAAGATGGCCTTGGAGACCATCTCTCCAGTGGAATGGAAGGTCTCACGCTTACCAATTACACAAAACTCTTTGAGTGCTCAAAGCAGATCTGCTTTGCCCCTCTAATCCAGTGGAACGTTGCCAAGAGCTATTGGTCCAGTTCTCGGTTGTTGCTGGGCTTGCCTAAGAAAACCCTTCCAAATCTTGGCTTCTTGTTTTCCGCCATCCAATCTGCAGGACTGGCTTGCTGGATTGATGCGCTCACACACCACAAAACCATGAATTCCATTTTCCTGCCCGCCACAGCGCAGCAAATGCTGAAGCTAATTAGCATGATAAATCAAGCCTCATGAATATGTAATGAAGCACAATTTATTTTCCATTACTACAATTGCAGTTGATCCATGTTTTTGGGGCTGTGAAGTTTCTGGGCAAATCATCTCTCAGACTTCTGTGGACAGGAGAGTTTGCTGCTCCACCAGTTTTCATCAAGGAAACGAAGAGTTTGGCCACAGCTTTTAGGAAAGTCCTCGCATCCTTAGAACCACTGTCCCTCTTTCTTTCATTGGGACTTTTTGACAAGCCAAGAGATGGAGAGGTCAGTTTGTCAGCAGCTTCATTCCAATGTTGGGATGGTGGTTTATTTGGAGAAAATTCAAGGAAGGAAGGAAGGAAGGAAGGAAGGAAGGAAGGAAGGAAGGAAGGAAGGAAGGAAGGAAGTCAGAGATTTGCCTTTTGAAAACTTGTGTCCTGATCTAGAACCAGAAAATTAAATATATTTTAGAGATTAAAATAACACGCCTTGAAGAGATAAAAGAGAATAATTCTTCCAATGGGAATTCTTTCATGTTTCCCAGAGGAGACAGTTTCCTTCCTGGACTTTTGGGCCAGACTGGGAGATAATTTGGCACCTCCTGCAGGAGAAAATGGCCACTTTCCAAGGGTCCCAAGGGGTTTCCTCAATGCAAAAGGGAAAAATCGGGGCCTCCCCATAAGCGACAGAAGCATCGGTTTTATTCATGAGAGGATCACACAAATCCATGTATCATTTTAAGAGGTCCCAGCACTGCACCACTTGGAATCCTCTGGCCATCCCAAATGCTGCCTTTGCTCGGCATAATTCGCACCTCACCTCAAACTAAGCGACAGCTGTAAGCCCTACAAAGAAAGACCAAACCAGAATAATTGCAACAAAGCTAAGCCTTTTGTAGAATCGCAACTCCTCCGTCCTGACCTGAGCTGCAGGGCACCTGGTGTGAGCAGAGCCCATAAATCACATTCCAGGGGAACTGAAACAAGATCTAGATCGCATCTCCATGAGCGCCACCAAGTTCACCATGTAGGAAGAGAAACTTCTGCAGGCCAGGAAACAGATCCTGTATGCCCGATTCTCTCTCTGTATCTTTTTCTTCTTGAAAAGCGGCATAGCCCCATGCATGGAGGGGGGGGGGAAGGAGAGGAAACCCCAAAGCCTTATTCCCACTTATTTGCTTTCCGTGAATTCCATTCTCTCTTCCTACAAGGAAGCCTTCTCCCTCTCCAATATCCTGGGGGTCCCTCAGCTCCTTCTTTGGAGAGCCTGGAGAGAGGCAGCCACCTGTTTCTGCAGCTGTTCCAGCAGAGTGACAAGAAACCCATCCTAGGAAGACCAGGGATGGTGACAGAAGGGAAACCCTGGCGTGGGACCAAAGCGTGCCAGTGGTGCCTCGGTTTCCCTTACAAGATGCCTCCTGGCTCTGGATTCCCAGCACAGCTCTGCAGAAGAGGAGGAGGAGAAGGAGGAGGCTTTCAGGGCTGCCCAGCTGCTCCCAAGTTGAGGTGCCAAGACAGGAGACGGGCAACTGGCCGGGTTCCATCTTTTCCTTTTGCAGCAAGCCAGAAGGACTTAGATGTGATGGAGGCTGAGACATTGTTCAACCTCTTCTCTCTCGTACACTTCACTCCCACGCCACCCTTGTTTTGAAACTCACGTTATTAGACGCGCCTGGAGACGTTATTTCAGATAAGCGCCCGTCGCTAGGGGATTCGGACTCATTGGGGGTGACTTCCAAGAAAGCATGCAGGGCTCTGCTCTTTGGGGGTTGATAAGGGACATGTTAATGGGTTATCAGGAGAGGTTCCATGGATCAGGCCATGAATCAGTGGGAATAATGACATAAGCCAGCATCTTGTTTCCAATCGTGGCTAACCAGATACTTCTGAGGAAGCCCACAAGGAGAAAACAAGGGGCACCTTCTTCTCTATGGGTCTCCTCCCCATCATCAGTGTTCAGCTGGACCATCTTTGAACCCAGAGGAATCCTTCCAGTGAGCCACCAGCTGAATTTGTCCAAATTCTCTTTTACAGCAGTCTGAAACCGTGGGATGTTGAGTTCCTTCAGTTAGTTGATTCTGTGATATCTGAAGAAGAGTATCTTTAGGAGATGAGCCGTGGTGGTGCAGTGGTTAGGGTGCAGTACTGCAGGCTACTCCTGCTGACTGCTGGCTGACTGCAATTTGGCAGTTCAAATCTCGCCAGGCTCCAGGTTGACTCAACCTTCTTTCCTTCTGAGGTGGGTAAAAATGAGGACCCAGATTGTTGGGGACAAGAGGCTGACTCTGTAAACCGCTTAGAGAGGGCTGTCAAACACTGTGAAGCAATATATCTTAGCTATTATATTGCTATTTGAGGCTGTTCAGTTCCAGCCTGGGCCAGGAAAATGCCTGGCTGCCTGGTACGTGGCTTACAACTCACATATGTGACTGTTTGACAATCCTGAAGTCTCTGCTCCATCTCCATACCTGGTCAAGAAGTGATTACTTGACTGAAGCATTCTGAGATTAGCTTCTCAGTCCAGATGAGGTCAGCCAAGTGCTATGACCCAAGCTTAATCCAGCTGAAGTTCTCAAGATCTTCCAAGGTTGACTGAGAGCTCCAACGTCCTGCCCCAAAGGCGTCTTCAGGAAAGGCACCTGGCACTCTCTCCCTTCTTCTTGCAGTTTGGACCATAGAGTGGTGGTGGACGCTCTGTGCAAAAAGACTGTGCATCAGCATAAGGATTGTGTTAAGGAGTGACTTTCCCCTTGACTTCTGGGTATCTTCAAGGTAGCATTGGAAAAATCAAGATGGTGCTCACAATGTTGGATTTGATGCTTCGCCTTTTTGTATGTGCCTTGTCCATGCACCATTGTGGCCCCATCTTGGCGGTTTCACCACAACCTTCAGGCATGTCCACTTGCAGGTTCTAGCCCAACTCGCTTCTTGTGTTAATTAAGTCTTTGGTTCTTTTCTTCCGTAGCAAAAAGACGATGGGAAGCTCAAGTAGTGTGCCGTGGCTTTGCCGTGTAATTAAAACTTCCCCTTCTTCAGACATTTAACGGTGACAGCAGCAAGGACAATTATGCAACTTTCATGCACGTTGCTGAGCCAGTGAAAAAGAAAGCCTTCACGGTGTATTTAAGGCCATTTATGGGCTCCGCAACGGAGATCAGATCTGAAACCCAGGATAGGCCTCGGTGGAAGGCAAATTCTCCACTCAGAAAAGGGAGGGGGGATAAATTATGACCATCCTGAGACTTTGTGAATCGCTAGAAAGCTTCTGCTTCAACACTCCAAGCCTTGCATGCAGAAAGCTAGCACTCCTTCCTTGTAGCTTGCTTCACGTAGGTTGATTTTGACCCAAGGAAAGCATTTAAAATGGAAATATATCCCTCCCGAGATCCCAGTGGTTAATCGTGGCTCAGCTTCTCCAAAGACTGACCTGAAGGTCTCACCATATCATTGTTCTTCTTAGTTCATTGCTTCCAAGTTTTAACTTCCATCAAAATTAAGAAAAGCGTGCCCTGGAAGGAAAGATGGGGCAAAGTTGGGAAAACAGAAGAGCTTTCATTATTGCAATGACAGCCCCACAGAGAAAGACTCTTCCTTCAGGCTCCAGCAAATCTTAACCAACCAGCCGTGCCTGTGTGTGTGTGTGTGTGTGTGTGTGTACGTGTGTGTACATATGCATGCAAGAATAACTAACCACCAACAGACTTTGATGTTAATCTTTATATTTTTCTTTCTTGAGTTGGTGTCAATTTGGATAATCTGTTTGGGTTCCTCCTGCCTTGGAACAGCAGCAAACGGGGCATCTGATTAAACTGCAGTTTGGAGTTTTGCAGGAGAACAAATCGTTTGCTGGAGCAGATAAATTTTATGGAAGGCAGAAGGTGAAGCCTTAATGGGCATCCCTCTTTCTCCCTTTTATTTTTGAAAAAAAGTTAACTTCCCAGCTTATTGTGTTTAGGGATGGATGGGACTTCATTCTGACGGAAAGGAACCACTGGGTAGGGAATGAAGTTGGCCATTCGTGCAGTCCACAGGCTGCCTGATTATATCCATGCATGGGAAGCAAGTGGAATCCAGTGGAAGGTTCTGAAAGTGACAAAGCAGAGAGATCCCAGCCCTTCCTCGGTTTCCCCTTCAGCCTCTTCTGCCAGCTCAAATGCCCATCAAAACAACGGGGGAGGAAATGATCCACTCATCCATCTTGGGCAAAGCTCTGCTTTCCTTCACTCGAGGGTGGTGAGAGTTGCTGCTATTCGGGTTCTCCAGCCCAAGGACTCTGTGTGAGATGAATAACGGTTGAAGGGTGGGGGAGCGGAGTGGGAGGAGAGAGAGCGGTTGGAAGAAGAGAATCCAGAAAAGACCGGAAAGCGGTGTGTGTGTGTGTGTGTGTGTGTGTGTGTGTGTGTGTGTGTGTGGAATATCCATGTACGCCCTGGGTTTTCTGCTTCTTAACTGATCCCTGATGATGCTCTTAATGCATTTCTCTCATCTTTGCTTCCCCTGCAGGTTATAACCCTGGAAGGATGGGTTGACATCATGTATTATGTTATGGACGCACACTCTTTTTACAATTTTATATATTTTATACTACTTATAATAGTAAGTATGGGGAGGGACAGGGGCTGTCATTTCAGGTTAACCCTGTGGTGGTTCTTAACAAAGGGGATCTCAGCAGGAAGAGGGGCCAGGTAAAGGACCCTTTGAGGAGAGGGCATCTCCAGGCTTGGGGCATCCAAGATTCAAGATGGTGGCAATGACTGTACAATCGTTGCACAGCTGTACAGCCCCCATTTTTTTTAATCACCCTTTCTGTCCAAGTCAATCATCTCCTCATAACATCTGCTGTGGCTGCGGAAAGCTGCAAACCTCTCCCAAGTCAAAATGTCCTCGCGCCTAGACTATCCCCAAATTCCCAAAACCAGGTTTCCCATCACCAAGACGTGCATGATACACTCTTCAGTGGATAAATGTAATTCCTGAAAATCTACTCTCAACACTTTGAGTGGTAGCAGCTTGTTTGAAGCACATCCAAGGTTCCAGCCCATGTGAAATCTGCCAAGTGGGCCATTAACAACTTCCACTAGCAATAACACACACACACACACACACACACACACACACACACACACACACACACAGCCTTTATGTCTGCATTAAGCTTTCCGTCATGGTGGTTTACATTAAGAAGCTAAGAGGGAAGTTCGTTCACATCAGAGGAGGAGTACGAGAGAGAGAGGCAGATGGGACTTTCTTGGCAGGATCTCCGACTTCTCCTGGCTCCAATTGTCCCAGTGCTTTTTGTCCAGAAAAGGCCCTATTTTCACAGGGTGGCCAGTTTAGCCCGAGTTGGAGGCCTGTCTCCTAGGGTGGGCACCACAGTTCCCAAAGGAGAAGGGAGCATTGGTTCTGGGGAGGAAAGATCTTTCTTCATCTGGTGATACAGAGTCACCTTTTGGGAATGGGGGAGGCCACATTTATTTGACTTCTGGGATATATAAGGGGTAGGAATAGGAACCAGTTGTGTGTGTATGGGGGGGGGGCTGATTTCAGACTATTGAAAGAGGATGAGTCATGTTGCAGTAAAAAGGATAGGCAGTCTGAAGTGCACACAAAAATCAGATTCTGGATTAGGCTCTTGAACTAACTCAGGGATGTCCGAGGGGGGGTGAAAAAAACCAATGACCACCTGATTGAATCCCCACTCCTATTTTCCAAGTACCGCTCTTGATGGTCCTTTTTGGCTGACTATCAGCTTTTAACCTTCCTGGGTCTTCTCGGTCTAAATCAGAGTTGTTCAACTTTGGGAACTTTTAAGACTTGTGGACTTCAACCAGGGGTGAAATCCAGCAGGTTCTGACAGGTTCTGGAGAACCGGTAACAGAAATTTTGAGTAGTTCAGAGAACCAGCAAATGCCACCTCTGGCTGGCCCCAGAGTGGAGTGGGAATGGAGATTTTGCAAAATCCTTCCCCTAGGAGAGTAGAAAATGGAGATTTTGCAGTATCCTTCCACTGGAGTGGGGTGGGAATGGAGATTTTGCAATATCCTTCCCCTGCCACACCCACCAAACCACGCCTACAGAATCAGTAGGGAAAAGTTTTAGATTTCACCCCTGACTCTAACCACTGCGCCAGCTCGGCTCTTAACTTGATCCTTAGCACAAATAAGACCAAGGAGTTTATAGTGGACTACAGAAAGAATAGGTCAGACATCCAGCCCTTGGTTATCAATGGAGATCGAGTGGAGCAAGTGGCCAGTTTTAAGTTTCTGGGTGTTATCATCAAAGAGGAGCTGACCTGGGGTGCTCACATTGCAGCACAGGTCAAAAGGATCCAGCAGAGATTATACTACCTGAGGCTTCTCAGGAAACAACAACTGGATGAGAAACTGCTGGTGGCCTTCTACCGCTGCACCATAGAGAGTATTTTAACTTACTGCACCTGTGTGTGGTTTGCCAGTTACACAGTGGCAGATAGGACAGCGCTCCAGAGGGTCAACGTCATTGCCCAGAGGATCACTGGTTGCCCTCTCCCCTCTTCAGAAGAGCTTTATAGGTCCCACTGCCTGAAGAAAGTTCAAAACATTCTTAAAGATCCATCTCATCCTGGATCTCACCCTTTTTTTTTTTTTGAACTATTACCATCTGGCAGCCGGTACAGGACAATAAAAACCAGGACAAATAGGCTGAAAAACAGCTTCTATCCCAGGGCAGTAACTATATTAAATTCTACTGTATAGTGCAATATTAATGCAATATCAGGCGTTTTCAATTCAATTGTATAGAATGTGAGGGAGGTGTGTTTGGGGGTTGTTGTTTTTTATAGTTATAATGTACACTGAAGATGGCATTTAATTTAGTTGTATGAGGTGCAATGACAATAAAATAAAATAAAGTAAAGTAAAGTAATTGATTAATTGATTAAAAATGACACACAAGGCTGGTGCCAGGAGCCGTTTGGTTCCATCCAACCTTGTCACTCATCTGTTTCGTGAACTGGTTTGGAACAACCTTTGACCCAGGAAGAAGAAGAAGTCTTTATCTATGGATTATCGAGACATTTTCCACTTTACGATCTTCTTACTTAATAGCAATGCATTATTATTTGAGAGGAAAGGCTTAGGACAGGATTTTTTCAGAAGTGGTTTGCCATTGCCTCCTTCCTAGGGTTGAGGGAAAGGGACTGGCCAAGGTCATCCAGCTGCCTTGTACCCAAGGTGGGACTAGGACGAGAATCACAGTCACCCAGTTTCTACACTGATGCCTTTAACCCATCCCAAACTGGCTCTCCCTAAATACGATAGGAAGCATGAAAACAGAGCATAGCAAGAGGAGGTGGAAATCATATGACTTGGTCTTTTTAACTTAGTGTTTTAAATTTGTTTTTCTAAACCAAATTTTTAATCTTATTTTAACTACTTATTTATCTGTAATTTTTAATGTTTTTTAAGCCGCCCCTTCTCCTTCGGGAGAAGGGTGGCATATAAATATGAGTAATAAATAAATAAATATCATGTGATCACCTTTTGTGACCTTTTGACAAGCAAAGTCAGTGGAGAAGTCAGAGTCACTTAACAACCATGTTACTAACTAAACAATTGTATTTTAGACGACACGCTGTTAATGAAATATTATATTCTTATAATCAGGAACACATACTTAAAATTGCCACTTCATATCAGTAAAAGGAAAATAGTTTGGGATGAACTATTTGTTATGATGGAAAAGAGCTGAGACTTTGATGTTGCCTTTCAACCATTAATATCTGGTTACATTAGCAGATGCTCACTGTCATTCCTCTATCTATGTATACCCAACTGTATGGCTCTAAGTTTTCTTAGCAACAGTGAGGAAGTGGTTTGCTTTCTTCCAGGATTCTTTAAACTAGTTTGTCCCACAGCCCTTAGTTTCTCAAATGATTTTCTATCTAATGCCAACTTTGCTTGAGATTATATACTGATTGATTATGTGCCATCAAGTCAGTGTATACAACCAAACTGATGGTAATAGGTACACTAACCAGTCTTCGAATTGACAATGAAAATACTGAAGTGGTAGATAGCTTCTGCCTTTTAGGATCAACTATCAAGAATAAGGGAACAAGTGCTCAAATGTACTCTAGAGCAGGGGTCCCCAGCCCATGGATCAACACTAGTTGATGGCATGCCAGTAACCAGGCTAGGCAGGCAATCGAAGCCCTATCTGCAGGATGCAAGCACCATGCAAAACCACACCCCTCTGGTCCACGGAAAAAACGTTCTCCATGGAACCGGCCCCTGGTGCCCAAACATTTGGGAGTCACTGCTCTAGAGACTAGCACTTGGTAGAGGAGCCATAAAGGTCTTGGATAAGCTATTCAGATGCTCCGAAATATCTATACCTATAAAGATCAGAATCATGTAAGTAGCACTCCTCCTGAGACTTTATGTAACTGAAACTTGGATTTTGAAGAAAGATAGAAATAGTACCCTGTTCCCCTGAAAATAAGATATCCCCTGATAATAAGCCCAATTGGGCTTTTGAGCACATGCTGTAAAAAAAAAGCCCCCCCAAAAATATTTAAACACATGTGCAGCCAGTCCCCGCCATTTCCTCTGGTTAGGGTTAGGGAGACAGAGCTGGAAATCAGGTAAGGCTGCAAGAGGAGCCCCATCTTGCTCCACGTGCCCAAAATAATAAGTCCTCCCTTATTAATAATAAGGCCAAGCATTTATTTCAGGATTCAAAAAAAATATAAGACAGGGTCTTATATTCGGGGAAACACACTATTGATACTTTTGAGCTTTAGTGTTGGAGAAAACTGCTGGGAATACAAGGGACAGCCAAGAAAACAAATAAAGTGATCATTAAACAAATCAACCCAGAATTCTCAATCAAGGCATACATGACCGAACTCAAATTATTATAGTTTGGACACATTATATGAAGACCTAACTCTGACTTCAATCCAAAGAATGGAGGGAGGGAGGGAGGGAGGGAGGAAAGGAGGAAGGAAGGAAGGAAGGAAGGAAGGAAGGAAGGAAGGAAGGAAGGAAGGAAGG
>JANHFM010002832.1:144127-154176 GCA_032468115.1 Grayia smithii
CATTTCCTCCCGATCAGCTGGGACTCGGGAGGCAGAGAATAGATGGGGGCGGGGCCAGTCAGAGGTGGGATTTACCGATTCTCCAAACTACTCAAAATTTCATCTACTGGAAATTTTCTCCTGAACTGGTCAGAACTTGCTGAATACCACCTCTGGCTCTCCTGCTTGAGTAGAGGGTTGGACTAGAAGATCTCCAGATTCAATTAATCTAGGAGTTATGAAATGAAGATCATGGAAGGATGAACCATGGAACAAATCAAGCACGAAATAAGTCTGAACTCTGCTAAAGATTCATCCAGAATAGTTATTTCCACATCTCCACATAAGCAGCAGTTTAGTTTCCCAGGATAACACCTCTTCTTTTATAGCTTACTGAAGCATGAAGCCATTACTGCTAGCACAGTCCTGCTAATGATCTCACCGATCTTCACTTCATCCTGAGATGTCAGCATGAATTGAGATAATATAATTGTTTATCCGCTTAATTGCTTTCCCTAACGATTATCCTCTGTCACCAAAGTATTGAAAAAGGAGCAAGGAGCAAAAGTATCCAAAGGTTGTCTCCCAAGGTTTAACTCCAGACCAAGTTAATTCTTTTGAAATAAAACAGGGTTGCTAACAAAAGTTATGCAGTGCTGTTTAATCCAATAGCGTCAGTATATTACATTTATAAAAGCGATTAGCCAAGGCATTGGCCATCTGATTGGCATGCAACTGGGAATAGAGTTTAAGGTTTGGGAAGCTCATATTAGGCCATGTATTGTCTTTATATTATATGCTGGAAGTAGGAAAAAGGTGGAAAGAAAGAGAAACAAAAGTAAGAAATAGAAAGTCTTCTGCAGTTGAGGTTAGCTTCTATTGACTTAATCAGTGGAATGGCTTGCCTTCAGAACTTGTGGCTGCTCCATCACCAGAGGTTTTTAAGAGGAGATTAGATAACGATTTATCTTGAATGGTTCCTGTTTGAGCAGAGGGTTAGACTAAAAGACCTCAAAGATCTCTTCCAACTCTGCTAGTCTGTCTTCTATAGGTACATTTAGGTTTTTTGGAAACATCGGTTTCTTGGTAGTCTTTCATTTATGGATTAAATGGAATAAAACTACATAACCTTTTCAAAATCAGTCAGGTCTGACTAGGTTCTGTATAATCCAGGGGTGTCAAACTGGCGGCCCATGGGCTGGTGGCATCACGCACAAGTCACGCCCATCCCAGCTCCACAAAGGGAAAAAAACGACACATCACATGATGGCAACGTGATGTGGTGAGTTTGACACCTGTGCTATAGCCAATCAAAACTAATTTTATACATGGCATTTTATATATCTTGGAGAAAACCCCCATCTATGTGATTGCTAAAAAATGACGCCATCTTGATGGCACATGATCAATCAGTCATCTGATATATTTAACATTCGAATCAAGTTATTTTAAAAAAAGTGAAACCCATTCAGACTTGATGCCCAGCCTAAGATCTTTCAAATACTAAATCAACTATCCTACCTAACCCAGGATAGAGCCTAATTGAAAACTAATAAATATTATTTTAATTATAAGTTAATGGATATGTAAATGGATAGACAGATAAATGAGATAGATAGATAGATAGATAGATAGATAGATAGATAGATAGATAGATAGATAGATAGATCTAGACCAGTGGTTCTCAACCTTCCTAATGCCGCGACCCTTTAATACAGTTCCTCATGTGATGACCCCCAACCATAAAATTATTTTCATTGCTACTTCATAACTGTAATTTTGCTACTCTACACATGTGTGACTGGTCCACATAAGTACATTATGGCGCCAACCTCATTACATACACCTGTATTTGTACGGGGTGTATGTGATGGGGTTGGCACGATGATGTCATCACATGGGTACTTGTATGTGAGTGGATCTGCATGTGGGTGGACCCGCCTGGAGATGGCTAGGGGAGCGGTGTCTCAGTTCCTAAGCCCATCGGAAATATGTGTTTTCCGATGGTCTTAGGCAACCCCTGTGAAAGGGTTGTTGACCCCAAACCGACCCACAGGTTGAGAACCACTGGCGTAGAGCATAATTGTATAAAGCCTGTGATCATTCAAGTGTGGCTGAAGTGTGACCAGTCTCAGCCACTGAAGCCATGAGGAAGAATTTGGCAGATGTTTGTTCCTTAGCGTCTAAAAGGGCACATGTGTGCCACTTTGGTACAGACCAGTGATGGCTAACCTTTTCCGGATTGAGTGCCCAAAGCATGCCATGCACCCAAACCCCCAAAATGCAATGCACAGCGGGCCCCATGCATGCCCCCTGCCCCCTGCATGCCCCCAACCTCCCTGTGCATGCACATGCGCCCCTCTTCCGACATGCCCCACCACCCGTGCATGTGCAGCAGAGATCTGAAGACCCGGTAGCTGGTTGGAGGTGTGCACACATGAGCAGTGTAGCTAGACCGGGATGACAGCTTGCATGCCATCAGAGAGGGTACTACGTGCTACTCTGGCACGCCTGCCATAGGTTCGCCATCCCAGGTATAGACAGTGCACTGTAATTTTGTGATCTATGCACCTGAAAACTTGTTGCCACTTATTATGTGGTTGGTAGCTTCGGCCATATGCCACTGTCGTTTGCATTTCTCCCTGTGGGGACGATGAGAGTTATCAGCATAGATCACAGATTTCCCAAAAAACAGTGTTAGTTTTCATACACTGTTCTAACCTCATACCTTTTAATCTTGTATTGATGTGCCAGATACTTTCTCAAAGAAAGAAACTTGTCTATTACCACAGGCCTTTTAATCATAATAGATTTAGCTGTGTTTACCTGTTTGAAGAAACATCAGCTGGCAATTGTAATCTGTATTTCCCGGCTTTTTATTGTCTCCCTTTTAACCTGATTTTGATTTTAACCTGATTTAGAATGGAAAAAGTCACAGAGAATACATTCAGAGTGAAAGGATACAGGGATACAGAATACAGGGAAACTAGAGGCAAAAATAAGGTAAAGCTATTGTAGAAAAATATGTCTATACTTTTGAAGTAAAAAAGTAAAAAAGAATCAGCCTGTAATGTCTAAGTATTTAGTTGTTTTTCATTCTGGTTTTTTTTAAAAGAAAAGGGAAGCCATAGGCAACACACTCTCTGGTTGCTACTACAGAGCTATGTCAGTATAATCTGTGTTCTTGTCCAACTTCAAACCTTACCTAAAAATCCATTCATTCATTTGACTGTTTTGTAACTCAATGAGTTACAGTCACAACCATAAAGTATCCACAAAACAATTTAAAGTACATAAGAAGAAACAGTAAGCGCTGCCAACATTTAAACCAAATTATAAAATTACCAGTCCAAAAGCAATGAAAATAGAAGGCAATGTCTATAAGTCAAAATAGTGACATCTATAAATCAGCAACTCTATTTTTAATAATTCCCTGAAGCCTAAAAGATAGGAGTTAATTGGATTTCAGAGGTAGGATGTTCCATCACATCAGCACCATTAAAGAGAAATGACATTTGCAGGACTGCATCCCCTTAATTGCTTGCAGATAAACATATATTTTGGAGATAGTGTTAGCATTCCCCAATGGTTTTATCACTTCATTGGCATGCCAGACCACTCATACCTGCCTTAAAAGAACCCTGTTCCTCCACAAACCACCATAATGTCTGAGTTTAGTACAAAAATATATTTAAAAAAAAAAAACTCAGAAGAATGTGAAGGGAAAAATCTACCCAATTTGTGGGGAAAATAAATAGATTTGGAATGAGTATCCCCCGCAGAAAGATGGTATCCCTTATGCTAGTTTTAACACCTAGTTACTAAAGCATCTGTTACAAATTACAGTACAACTATATCTGAATTTCTGATCTCATCTGAAACAGCATTTTCTGTTTTTCCACTGAGAAATAAGAGATTTACTAGAAAACCTCAGTACCCCATCAACTTGTATTCACGGTCTTTCAAAAAAAATATGTGACTGCAGTTTTTTTTTTAGTTTTTTTTAAATCTCAAGAGAGCAGTGATGTGCTCAACAACTTTGCATAGCTTCTACTCATAGTCACTCATGTCCTGGGCACCTCTTGGATGGTCTGTTGGAAAGTGCTCCACATGGGGCTGCCTTTGAAGATTGTTTGGAAACTTCAGCTGGTGCAAACTATGGCTACCTGGGCAAGTGATACGTGGCCCTAAAATACCACATCTTACATCTCTGCTCCATGAACCGCCCTGGTTCTCTGTTTGCTTCCAGGAGCAATTCAAGATGCTGGTTTTGACCTTTAAGACATTTTGTGTCCTGGGGCCAAGTTATATGAGGAATCTCCTACACCTGATTACATCTGTCCATCCCGTTAGGTTCAGTAGAAGAGGTGCATTGCAGAGGTGGGTTTCAGCAGGTTCTGACCAGTTCTGGAGAACCAGTAGTGGAAATTTTGAGTAATTCAGAAAACTGGTAAATACCACCTCTGACTGGCCCCGGCCCCATCTATTCTCTGCCTCCCAAGTCCCAGCTGATCTGGAGGAAATAGGGATTTTGCAGTAACCTTCTCCTGGAGTGGGGAGGGAATGGAGCCGGACTGAAATCCAGCAGGTTCAAACAGGTTCTGGAGAACCGGTAGTGGAAATTTTGAGCAGTTCGGAGAACCGTTAGCGGAAATTTTGAGTAGTTCGGAGAACTGGCAAATACCACCTCTGGATGGTCCCACAGTGGGGTGGGAATGAAGATTTTGCAGATCCTCCTGCCACACCCACCAAGCCATGCCCACAGAACCGGTAGTAAAAATATTTGGACTTCACCACTGGAATGGAGATTTTACAGTATCCTTCCCCTGGAGTGGAGTGGGAATGGAGAATTTACAGTATCCTTCCCCTGCCATGCCCACCAAGCAATCCCCACTAAGCCATGCCATGCCCACCGAGCAACGCCCACAGAACCAATAGTAAAAAAATTTGAATTCCACCACTGGTGCATTGTGAGTCCTATATGCTCAGGATTTGCATTTAGGGGGACTCAGGAAATGGGACTTTTCTGTTATGGTGTCTTCCCTGTAGAACATGATCCCCACCCCTCCCCATGGTGACCCTAGCTCTGCTGACCTTCTGGAAATCCCTTAAAACCCAGTTGTGCCAACAAGTGTAGGGGATGCCAGGTGATGGTGAGTTAGTGAGATAGCAAAATGGAATGCATGGATAGCCATGAGGATAGGGAACGAGAGATACTGCCTAGGAAACAGTGAGATGGGAAGAGCAGGAGCCCTCAATCACTTAATAGTCAGAAAAAGGAAACTTAGGAAGGAGCCACCTTAATGGATCAGGTAGTTAAAACTGCAGGTGGGTAAATTGTACTCTCGGGCTTGCAAGATTCTATTAATCTAGCCTTACAGTAATATAGAATTAGTTCATCTGGCCTTGTTCCCTGTCTGATTTACCTAGGAGGGCTGACATCAATCTTGCATCTTAGGTTTGCTTCTTGGGAGATGGAAGTGTCACTGCGTTTTTTTGTTGCCAGCCAAGCTCCAATACAGCTTTGATGTTTGTAGGACACTTATCTTTGTAACCATGATAATTGTCACATGACCCAGCTATATTTTGGTTACACACCTGGTATTATACTTTATGCGCAAGTCCGGAAGGACAATCTTTGTTATGTTTTCTACTTTCCTGTCTCTTTTTTCTCTTTGCTTTCTTCTCTGTGTGATGTGAACTGTGAGTAGCTGCCATGATGTAGATAGTTAGATAGTTAGGATTTTTATTTTCATTGTAAAATAAAGTTATTAGAATGTACCTCGGGTTTTGTTTTACTTATTCTTGCATGCAACGGAGATACCAAGATTCACCGACCTCTAGCAGACAAGGAATTGGTGATAATGTAATTTTTTTTGCCTCGGAGTAATGGGGTGTGTGTGTGTGCAGGTCATTGTCAAGGCACTAATTTATGCCCTGTCAGGAAGATGGTCTGATATTGGTATTTGTTGATGGTTATATATTCTGTCTATAGGAAAAAGAGAGAAGTAGAATGGAATGCCTCCACTGATTTATGAATTTGGAAAAAATGTCTTAGAAGACTTTTCTCACTGACAAGAGTTTATGATTTTATTAAAGCCTCAATGTCATCTGTGCTAAGCACAGCTATATCTGAATCCAGATTTAGCAGACTTCAGTTAATTTCCAGGGGATAATTAATTTCCCGGGAATCAAATGCTTTAAAGTTCTTTTCTTAGTATTATGGATTAATTCTAACTTGCATTATAAACTCAATAAACTGAAAACTATCAAAAGAATATGCCCTCTTCAAGAAGAGCATGGCAGGTTAAGTAAAAATGATTCTATATATCAAAAGAGACTATTATCTTTTCACAGAATAATATGCCCTTTTCCCCATAGAATGCTTTATTGGAGCTTATCCAAACTATGAAAATTAGCTTTTTGTAATCAAAAGCTCATTTGAATTGTAATGGAATGGTGAACTTTGAATTACCTCTGTTAATTCAGAAATTCTTTTAATATTTAACTCCATTCATTTATGTTTCACCTTTGCAGCTATAATATGGGTACAATGAAAATAAAATATGTAAAGACTTAAGGACTAGAACGCTTTAAATATTTAAAAGTAATCCGAATAAGTATTATTCATATTAATAGTGATATTTTGGAGTGCAAGTTCTAACTGCAAGTTTTCAGAGGACAAATTTTACCATTAAGATCCAGTAATGTATTAATTTTTAATAAGGCAGTGATCTTGTTAGCTTTAAAAGTGATTTGTTGTTTTCTTTCTTTTTAAGATGCTTAAAATTTGCATAAACCCTCATCAGATAATTAAGCAGCATTAATTACTTCCTACAAGAAAGAGTTCTTATTTTATAATTAGGGGATATGTTGACATTATTATTTTTTTGCCATTACAGCAGGTGCCTATAGTGTGTGCTGCTGATATTGTTAAGAAGTGGTAGTTTGAGTTTTCTAGTAATTAAAAAAAAAATACTAAGACAGCAATTTTTACAAGCTTGTGGTACCTCTTAACTCAGTGGCTTCCAATTATACATAAAATGATAGAATTTTCTAATCCTACACGTTCTCTCTTTTTTGACATTTGTAGGGAGATCACCTAGATTTCGCAGTGCTGTTCTAATACCATTGGTATGGCATTTAAATAAAGTTAACTCTTGTTAACTTTAACAAGTTAAATATCTATGGAGATTCTTGGTCATCCAGGTCATGGTTCTGCAAAGAGGCTTTTTCAAGAAGCAATTGGACTTTCTTGTTTTTCGTTGAAGTCATTTCACTTCTCATCCAACAAGCTTCTTCAGTTCTTGAAAAGGCTGACCTAAAGAAGTTTCTTGGATGAGAAGCGAAATGTCTTCAAAGAAAAACAGGAGAGTCCAGTTGTCTCTTGAAAAAGCAGTTTTGGGACTTTAAATTAAATAGTAGAGAGAAAAGAGATAAAAAGCAAGAGATAAAAAACTTGTTTTCAGTGCAGTAAAAAAACAAATAGAGTTACAACCTCCACTTTTACCTAATTAGTAAATACTGGCCATTTCTATAATAGCAAACTAATCTAATCATCAAAATCCAAAGTCAAAAATTCATTTTTTTCTTTCTGTTGCAAACACAAAGTTTAGAAATGGTTACCAAATGGAAACAAATGGAAGTGGTTTTCAAATGGATACAGTCTTTTCTCTGATTAAAAAGTTAATTTTGCCATATCTGCCAGCTTCATCACTTTTTCCATCCATTCTTCCATTATGGAAATTGACATATTTTTCCATTTTTTCAGAATTCTTGCTGCAGTCAACATCAGTGGTGGGTTGCTCCTGGTTCAGTCCTATTCGCGCGATCCGGTAGCGGTGACGCTGTGACTTCACTGAACCGGTTCTACGCATCCCGGACCATGCCCCCCGCGTGCCCGTACTTACCGGCCCGGTCATGGAGCGTGTGGAGCGCGGTTGCGTACATGCGCAGAAAACTTTTTTGGACCTTTTTTGGCCAAAAAAAGCTTCTGCGCATGCGCAGGAGTGCCCATTTGGTGCATGCGTGCGCAAAGCACCCGCACGCACCAGACGCACGCTCCACGCGCCCCGACCACGCACAAAGCGCATGCACCTTTAGAACTGGTAGGACAGGTAAGTAGAACCCACCCCTGGTCAACATATATAATAACAAAGTTCCAATGTTTTTTTCAAGGTCTTTATCCAATAGACTTAAAAGAAAAACTACTAGGTTCAGTTTTATATTTGTTTTAAGTATCTTCCAAATTAAATCATCAATCTGTCCCCAATATTTCTTTGCTTTATCACAAGGCCATGATAAAAAAGTGCCTTCTTTACAAACACATTTCAAACAGACATTTGAAACACCTTTATACATCTTTGACTGTTTATCAGGTGTTAAGTACCAATGGTACATCATTTTATAGAAATTCTCTTTCAGATTACAGTTCAATCTGTAATTTCAATCCACCCATGCACATATTTTCCCAATGTTCAAGCATTATATTGTAATAAAAATATTTTGCCTGTTGAATCATGCAGCTGTTTAACATATTTAATTTTCAGGTACAGCTTTAGCCTTTTGTAAACCTTGGGAATAATCATCATTAACACACAATACAATTTCAAATTCATCCTTTTACAGATTCAAAACTATGACTTTTTAAAGTTAAATCTTTCTGTCAGTTATACTGTAAAGATGTGAGCCGGTGACAGACACACCCTTTTCACTCCAATTATTTTTGCGACCTGCTCATGCTTTACCAGTTTGTTAAGAAATGTCATGGAAATCTTTGTGGAGGGCTTTGCTGAGGTTCAGAATGCCAGTGCCTAATACTACAATGTAACATCAGGCTTAGCTCATAAATAGAAATAACATTTAGACTTATATAGCACTTCACGGTGCTTTATAGTCCTCTCAGACTGGTTTACAGAGTCAACCTATTGCCACCAACAATATGGGTCTTCATTTTACCAACCTCAGAAGGATGGAAGCCTGAGTTAACCTTGAGCCAGTCAGGATTGAACTCCTGGCTGTGGGAATGCAGAGTTAGCCTGCATTACTGCATACTAACCACTGTGCCACCATGGCATAAGGATAAGGTGGGAAATCACTCTCCCCAAAAATCAGCTGGTTTTTATACAACCTGGCCCTGCCTTTCAGCTTTTGGATAATGGCTGCTGTCATCCTCTCCCTGCAGGGGGAATGCTTTTATCTCCTCCTGAACTTCCGCATGTGAAATAAACAGGATCCCCACAGCTTAGGGAAATTATTGCCAGTAAACATTATAAAATAAAATAGAATAGGATTTCCCCCTTCTTTCCTCTCCTTTAGAATTTCAAACCGTGGACTCCAATCTACCTCCCCTTGGAGTTCCTCAGAACTTGCTCTTCTAAAAATCCAATTTGCACAACCTGGTTCTTCTCTTTTCCTGACTGTCATGAAATCAACATAACACAATACCTGTCACCTTTACTTAAACCTTCCCATAGCTAAGGATCAGATCTAGGATGGCTTCTTGTTCTTTCTCAGTAATAATTCAACACCCCTACATACAGTACATGGAATAGTATTCCTTCTGTCATTAATCCCCACTACCAAGAGGAGAATAGAGAAGCACAAAAAAATGAATGCATCTCCAAAAATTTTATGCTATTCAGTTCTGTCTTGAAAAACCTGAACATAGGAAATAATATTATGAAGGGCCAGCATCAGTAAAACACCATTTCTTATCTTTTCTATTATTTTTCTTAACTGTTTTTTTCTAAATTACTGTTAATATCTACATAAATATGATAAATGATGAATGTTTCATAATAGTTTTAATGTACCCAGCATGTTTCTATAGTATTGGTACCCTAAACCTGTCCCGTTTTTACTTTCCTAGTGGAAAGGAAAAACTACAACTCGCACCCATTCCCTCTTCTTCTTTTGCTCTGACCTTTATTCCAGTGGTAGGATTAAAAAACTTTTACTACCAGTTCTGTGGGCGTGGCTTGGTGAGCGTGCCTTGGTGGGCATGGCAGGGGAAGGATACTGTAAAATCTCCATTCCCATCCCACTCCAGGGGAAGGTTACTGCAAAAT
>JANHFM010002832.1:169941-186479 GCA_032468115.1 Grayia smithii
ACAAGGTTACAGTCATACAGTCATAAGCGGGAGGAGATGGGTGATAGGAACAGTGAGAGATTAATAATAATGCAGACCTTGCTTATTTCTCTGTTGCAGCCAGATTTTTTTTAATGTACCTGTAGACCTACAGGTGTTATATTTTCATTTTTAATGAAAATGAAAGTGAGGGTAAGATTGATATGTTGTTGTTTTTATTGTTTTTGAAAGGAAAGACAAATACAAGCAATGACTATCAGATGAATAGGATGGCATGGGGAACCCCCATACTTTACTACATGCAATGATTTACACTCTCCAAATCCAGTCCTTTGCCAGGGCTGCTACAAACTTCAGTCAGAACACTATTCCTTTACTTAAATGAGATTACAGTTAGTCCTCTCCTTACAACAGTTCATTTGGTGACCGTTCAAACTTACAATGGCAATGAAAAAAAGTGGCTTGCGACCGCTTTTCACAGTGATGACCTTTGCAGCATCCTCATAAATGGTGTGAACAAATTTCAGATACTTGGCAATTGGTTCATACTTATGATCATTGCTGTGTGCCAAGGTCATGTGATCAGCTTTTGTGATTTTCAGACAAGCAAAATCAATGGGGAAGCCAGATTCACTTAACAACCAGGAAACTTAATTTATCAATTGGGGTGATTTACTAAACAACTATGGCAAGAAAGGTCATAAATTGGGGCAAAAATTCACTTACCAAATGTCTCGCTTAACAGCAGAAATGTTGGGCTCCATTGTGGTCGTAAGTCAAGGACTAACTGTATTTTAAACTGCACTTAAAGTACAATAAAGTAATAGTCGGAACACTGGCAGGCTATTAGATGCTTTTTCAGAAAACCCTCGTGAAATAGTGTCAATTCTTTTCTGCTCTTTCCATCCCTCCATGTGCTTGGTCCGTATCTAGGAACATCTTCACAGATGCGTGTATCAAAATGATGTCAATAATCACACAGCTAAAGCTCCACTCCTTATTAACATCTGGAGCTCATTTTGTATGCCTCCGTAGATTACTAAAATTTCCAGCTTGTTGTAATCTCATCATTCTTCTTTCATTCGTTCCCTCTGCAGATTAGATTACCTGGTCAGAATTCTGCACAAGGTCCAAATAATGAAACTGAATGAAGAGAATTCTCAGGGACCCCTGCAAGGTTCTGGAATCATCAAATTGCTTGTATTCATAATGATTTTACATCAAGCTGACCAGTCTACTTGAAAAAAAATCTACCATGAAGGCATTATTCATACCTGCTGACCTCCTGTCTTGTGACTCCAGAGAGTCACACCCCATATTTTGAAAAACTGTAGGGTCTAGACCAATTTAACCAAATCAGTTTGCAACAACAAACAAATCCTTTTCTGATGTTGTAAGTAACCATATTTTACAAAGCAAATTCACAAACCAGATTTTGACCTGAAAACATTTAAGGCTTTTAAATATTATTTAAATAGGTGTGATTTTTGTCAATGTGCAGAAAAGAAAAGACTGCATTGGCACAAATCTTCTTATGGTGTTTTTTTTTTTTCACAGAAGAAAAACACTCAACTTGAAAAGAGCAAATCAAAAATATTGCGCTTGTCCATCAGTTTGTTTTATGACTAATATCCTTTGACTACGGAGAGAATTTAAGTGCTACATTAATTGAGGTACAGAGAAGAAAGCCTACTAAATCAAATAATAATATGACAACTTAATAAAGTAGAGACCATGAGAATGAAAGGAAAATGATGGGAATAATAGAAAATGGAATAAGTAAAGATGAGAAAGGGAGAGAAAATAAGAGTAATGCTTTTATATGAATGACAAGGTACAAAATACAGACAATTTAAGAAAAGGATTGGTGAAAACATCTGAAGCATCTGTGACATATTACTACAAAAGCATCACGCTAAAAATAATGCTCTCAAATTAAAGAAGTAACAAGATGTCTCTTTTAAAAATGATTAAATAAACAGCAAGCCTGACAAAAAGTCAACTTCAGAGGAAACTCTTTGTCCAAAAGTTATGGGGGATGGGGGAACTAGTGCTGAGAAACTGAAATTAATTGGCTTTGTATTTTATTTGCTGACTTGTCTTCCAATGTCCTTCTTAGCATGAGTGTTTGTGTGTCTGTGCCTTCCCTCTTGAGCCCCACCAGCTGCCTGGACAAGTCTCTGCAGTTTGCCTGTCTCCCTAAGTCATTGCCACATACCATCACAAAGACTTGGAGATTTCATGGTTTCACAGTTGTTAGCCCAATACATCAAATTATCACTTATATTTGTGTGTGTGTGTGTGTGTGCGTGTGAATAAAGAGTGCCAACATGCTCAAGACTGTGCCCATGATTCTCTCTCTTCATAATTCCCACTTTAAATAGGAAGGTGGTTCATAGTCACTTACTCAAATTCAAGGTGCATTAAACTTTCAACATTAGACTCTCCAGTATCAGGAAGATAGAGTTGGAAAGATCATCAAAACTTTGGTTTCTGGTTACTTACCTTTTAAATACCAGCCCGGGTCTGAAACCTGAATACCAGGTAAACTCCCATTACTTGCAAACAAATAGGTATCATTTTGGTACGCGTTCCATGCATCTTAGTGTATAGTCATACTGGCCATATGGCCACAGAAGCATCTTTGAACAATGCAGGCTCCTTTGGCTAGGAAAACGGAGATGAGCATCGCCCCATAGAGATGGATATGACTGGACAGGGGTAACCCTTTACCTAAGTTTTCTTCCAATTTAATGTAATTATTGATACCAGGTATTTTCCTAATTCATTCCCCCTTCCATGAAAAAATGTGAAAAATTTGACTCCACATACCTCTTGAAAGCACAAATGAAATGCTGGAAAAATCACATCTGGATTGTGGATCAATGGTTGCTCAACCTAATTTAGCCCATGTCAGTGCAATAATTCAAATGAAGCAATCCCACAAGATAGTTGCATAATCTCTGTTGGAATATATCCACTGATATGGAGTCTGCTGAGTTAGATCTACTATCAAACTGGTGTTATTTTTAGGATTTGAAAAAAAAAATTCTGCTGGAATCTATCTACCTATAACTTAATACCACTATATCAAGCCCAAGGGTTTTGTTTTTCTTCTACAAGATGCCCCTTCAAATAATTAAGAAGTGTTTTCCCTTCAGTCATGTTCAATACCTTGAGTTATCAATACAGTTATAAAGGTGGGATGAAAATGAAAGAAACGAAAGAAATAAAAAAGGAGGGTGAACAAAGGCAAAACAAACAGACCCATGCAAGATGGTGTTTAAATCTCAAGGGAAAAGTTGTTTTGAAGGAAGGTAATTTGCCTCGAGCAATTAAAACTAACATCAAACAACCCCCCCCCAATGAAAAATGTTACAGGAATAAAAAAGGATTAAGAGAGAGAATGAAAAAGCTGGAGAACTACATACAGACTGAAGACAGAGTCTACCTGGGACTATACCAGGGGTGAGCAACCCGTGGCTCTGGAGCCACATGTGGCTCTTTCATCCCTCTGCTGTGGCTCCCTGTTGCTGGTCAGCTCCACAATTGATAGGGCTTTCGGTTAGGACCGGTAGAGGAAAAAGGATGCCGTGGTAGGAGACTCTATGGGGGGGAACCGACTTCCAGTCGGCAGAGGAAAAAGAACGCCATGCTAGGAGGAGACTCTATGGTGGGGGAACCGGACTTCTGGTCAGCAGAGGAAAAAGGATACTGCACATGGAGGAAACTATGATGGGGTAACCGGACTTCTGGTTGGCTCCAGAATTGAACTGGGGCTTCTGTTTAGGGCCTTTGTGGCTCTTTGAGTGTTTAAGGTTGCCGATCCCTGTAGCTGTAGCTTAGACATCTAGATTAAACTAGATAGACAGCGAGGATAACAAGATTTGAGGAACAACATTCCCCCTGAGATTCAGATAGCCCTGATCCTAATGGCCTCCTGTATGGTTTTGAAAACCTAGTTAATCCCCTGGGCAGAGGAATAAGCACATCCAGAAATATCAGATTTTGAAGGAAGACACTATGGTAAATTCCAGTTAGCCTTAAGCAAGAAAGACAATTTGTCATAGTGGTTAAAGCAGGAGTCCCCAAGCCCAGGTCTGTGGTCCAGTACTGGGCTGCTGCCTATTGGGAACTGGGCCACACAAGCGGTGGGAAAGTGCATGAATGCAAAAAGCTGCATTTGAGCAAGCAGCATGTGCGCGCATACAAAACCATCTCTTCTCCTCCCCTACCTCTGCCACTGCCAAACGGATGGGGGACCATTGGGTTAAAGAGTCAGATTAGAATCTGGGAGACTGTGACTTTGAGTCCTGCCTTAGGTATCCAGTTAACTGAATGACCTTGGGCCAGTCTCTCTCTCTCTCTCAATCCTAGGGAGAAGGCAATGGCAAAATCGTGCCAGGTAAATTGAAGGGACTAGGCCAGGCAATTACCAGGATCAACATTGCCTCAAAAGCCCTTTAAAATAGCCTCGGTTACATTGGTTTTTCCATGACCAATTTAACTTCTTTGCTTAGAGAGGAAAAAAATCAGTAAATCTACATTTATGGTTGACAGAAAACTCCAAATAGATTTTTTTGCATAAAATAGAAAAAAATACACTTAGGATTTGTGCTTTTGACAGAAGGCAATTTGGGTGACATTTTGATAGCTGTAATCTGAGTTCTGTCAGGTTGCAGGCAAATTTTGGATGGACTGTTTTTTCAGTTTTTCACTATGCAATCAGGAGCCTCTCAGACTTCCTCCTAATTAATTAAATCTTCAGGGAAGACTTCTATGAAAACACTTCCCATGGGAAATTTTTCAGATCAAGACATCTAAATCAGGACTATCCTGTATGGTTGAACTTGTGGTGTAGCTCTCATCTTCCTCAGTGCATGTAACGTTCATAACCACATCAAGGTAATGCCTCAATGGGAGATGGTGGTGATGATGATGATGATGATAGGGTGATAATGATGATAATGACAATTATAACGTATGTATCTTTGTGTTTTGGGGGGAAAGGTGGGAGAGAAATACTAATAGATACATGAGTAAAATAAATCCTTAATGTACCATTCCCGAAATTTAGTGTAAATTTGCTAAGCACATTGGCTTGTGCTTAATTGTAAGCCGCCCTGAGTCTCCGGAGAAGGGCGGGATATAAATGGGATTTTAAAAAAAGGAATAATCCGGATTATAATGTATGACAAGAGGGGGGAGCAAGGGAGAGGGAGGGAGGGAGAGAGAGAGGGAGAGAGATCGTGGATTGGATGAAGTTTGCCATGAGAGATATGCCTTCTGGGCCTCACACTTCCTTATCAAAACAATTTCAATATAGTGATGAAAAACTCCTGATCTGAAAACAGATCATCAACTAATGCCAATGCCAGGTCTTAGTTATCTCAATGAAGAGTGGTTGGTTTTTGGTCATACTATTGTTGTGATTCTCCACAAGGAAGCAAAGAAGGGAAGTGATTTCCTAAAAGTCTGAATTGGAAGTCCCAATACTGAGTTATAGAAGAGCTGGTTGGAATAGAGTGGCCAAATTTGGGCTGAAAAAAAAATCAAATGATCATTAGGTGGCAGCAAGATTACCCTCAAAACTGCCCTCTGGTGGTTTTCTGAATGGTTGCATCCCACAACAGCCATTGTGAAACACCTTTGGGAATTGCTTTACTTCAGATTTTGCTAAAGCATATCTCAAAGACTGAATCATGCTTACCAGGCAGAGATATTTTTAAAAAACAGGGGGAAAATCCCACCCTCCTCCCAGAGTTCTAGAAGGACTTCTGATGTCCCTCTAATACTTCTATTTACTCATCATGGGAAGCCTATGGAAATTCTCAGTCATCCAGGTCATGGTTGTTCCAAAGGTGCGTTTTCAAGAGGCAACTGGACTTTCTGTTTTTTCTTTGAGGATGTTTTGCTTCTCATCCAAGAAGCTTCTTCAGCTCTGAAAGAAGCTAAAAGAGCTGAAGAAGCTTCTTGGATGAGAAGTGAAACGTCTTCAAAGAAAAACCAGAAAGTCTAGTTGCCTCTTGAAAAAGCACCTTTGGGATAATCATGGGAACCCATGCATATGGAAACCACATTATTGTTGTTAGAATATTGCCTGAATTGTACGGTATGGTTTGTCATTGGCAGAAATCTTAACATGACATGGATTTGGAAGTCATGGATTGTACTTTTTCATGCTTTGATATTATAGGAAAGCTATAGTTACATTTACTGTTCTGTCTCCAAAAGGAATATATGAGACAGACTATGGAGATCAAAAACATCTTTAAACTACAGGTTACCTATTATTTTAGGATTAAAACCAAGTTGGACTACTGAAATGATGGTTAGCACAACCCATGATTTACTACACCATAAAATAAAATATTCTTATTTTGAGTGTGATTTCCAGTTGGATAAACATGTTTACCAAGCAAACACTAAGGTGTTTGAAAATTCATACTATCTGGGTGGAGATATCAGCCAACTCTATTGTATTCTGTACTTCAAACTGCTGTTGATATGTGGCAGTTATTTTCTTTCCTATGTGGTAAGGCAATTACTAATTTACCTTCAGATGAGAGCACTCATGCTAAGGTATTCTCTAGAGATGTTCTGACAAATAAGTCAAGTGACAAGCATTGCTCCTCTCTGGATACAGTGAGACTTCTGGAGTCAAGCCTGTTATTTCGTTCCCCCAACTTTTAGCAAAGCATTGCAGACAACCAGCTTATGGATACACACTGTGGCAAGTGATTACTCAGTAAGAGTTGTCACAGATTCAAATACTACAACCAATTTCTGACATTTTTCACACAGGAAAAATTACCTCTTTGATTCTTAAGTGCAGAAGGAGGAGGAGGAGGTTGATTTGGATGGTGAGTTCTAAGGACGTTTGTGAGTTTGCATCAGCTAATTTTTGAATTTCACTAAGGCTACAATTCTCATGCATCCTTTTCTGAGACGCAAGAGGATTTTCTTTTGATTAGATATCTCTAAGACTGTACCACCAGACTCCCATCCTAGCCCTTATGCAAGTGGGTGAGCTCCATGGGAATCCGTGGGATTTACTTCATGCCTAGGGTTGCCCTGAAAGACTTTTGGTGACTCTCCTACAATTCAGTCGGCTAAAAGGCAACCATAATGATGACACTGCTGTTTCCTGCTGCCACCTTGCTTATTAGTGTTTCAGATTTGCTAAACCTCAAATAATGAATACATCGTAGGAAATCCTAATTAGGATACAGATATTGCTTAGGCAGAAAAAGCAGATTAAATAATAATTAGTTGGTAGATGTTATTCATTCTGCTAAGCAGACAGCATGCTTCCTTTTTAAAGTAAAACTGGTAAGAAGCAAGGCCTATAAGCATAGGCACAGATAATGACAGATCTGTGGCAAGTGTCTGATAGGCTGGAATGGATTTGGGTTAAAATAATTACATTGCCATAGGGCTTACTACAGGGTAAGGAAAAATCAGAAATTATATTTATATTTGTATATTTGCCACACAAACACCCTTGGATCAGTGTGACATCTAAAAATATAATTTACACATTTACTGAATAACAAATGTTCAAATTGATTGATTTGATCTATATCCTGATTTCTGCTACATCATACTTTCAAGGCAAGTATTTAAATATAATTAAAATAATTAAAATAATGATAAAATAAATGCCAAAATCATTTGGTATTTATTTTGAAAAACCTAGTGAAAGATAGTCATGAAATATCTGGGAGCTAAACAGCAAGCTAGGAGAACAGAGCCCTGACAAAAGATATACTTTTTTTTTTTTACAGATTTTCTAAATAACAAGAGAAGAGAATTTGGAATGGGACAACTCAGCATGGCCAGCTTAAAATGGCCAGTTTATCACCACCAATTTACTGCCTGTGGGCATCCCCATCTTGCCGCAGGGACAACTCACTGCAGACAGACAGAGGAAGAATGAGTGAGTGGACGGACAGCGGCTGGGGGTTTCACATTTTCACAACCTCACCACTACACCTGCCGAGCTCCATACCAAAGAGATTAGGGTGAGTGGAGTGGGCAGCGGGGAGCATCCCATTTTCACACACCCACACACACACACACACCACTTCCCCTCTGCCCACCCGCTCTCTCATCTGCTCACCCAGCTCTCCCACTGGCCACCTATGGTGAGTTGCCCCCACAGCGAGTTGGCCACATGAAGCTGGCTGTGGCAACTTGGTAACAGTGAGTTGGCAGAGAATACTTGGTGGTGGTGAGCTGGCAGCAGTGAACTGACCACACCAAGTTGTCCTAGGACACAGGAAGAACATTCCATAACTAGGGAACAATGCAGAAATTTATTTTCCACATGCCACAAACATTCTTTTAACGGGAAAGTTGGGTCTTCGGGTAATCCCGATTCCTAGACAAGGAAAGAATGTAATCAAAAAACTGTTTGGGTACAATTCTTCTATGATAGAATAAAGATATAGTTTCTAGCCATATTCATTCTTGTCTCAGTGGGAACCTGGCAGGGTTCCTCTCTTCTTGATTTCAAGCATTTCCTTTCCCCTATTTCCTTTTGCTTTTTTTTCCCTTTCTCTGCGAAACCCACAGGAAGTAAACATTTTTTCTGATCCAAATTCTGCAATCTTTTTTTTCCATGAAAATTCTAATATTTGAAAGTTTCACTTTTTACCTTTGCAGATTGAACTATTATTAATATCTATTAGTTTTTAATCTTGTCTTTATTACTTTTATAAATAACTCAGCAGTGAACATATATAATATTCCTTCCTCCTCCTATTTTCCACAACAACCCTATCAGGTGGGTTGGACCGAGAGAGATGGACTGGCCCAAAGACACCCACCCAGCTTTCATGGCTAAGGAGGGACTTGAATTCATGGTCCCTCACTTTCTAGCCTGGTGCTTTAACCACTAAACCAAATTGGCTCTCTTGTATTATAGCTAACTGCAAATGTCATCAGATGAATTTTTTAAAAATATTATTTATTATCCAGAGAACCCATCTTTAGATATATGCATTGAAAACCAGTTCATTTTATTGTCTATATTAGTAGGGCTGTGTTCTCGGTCTACTTGTTTTAGAGATCTTTTTAAAATTATGCTTGGAATTATCCTGATAGGGAGCTTTTGTATGCAACATTTCCTAATATATCTATTTGTGGAAATTCTTCCCAAAACTGTTTTTCCAGCAAAAATTTCTTTGGGATTTTTGTTTGTTTCTTTATTGTTATTTACCTTTCTTAAGACAGGTTTTTTTTTAATTTATCAGATGACTCCTAGGGAGCAGTCTTCATCTGCCTGAGACCATCCCAGATGGGAAAAATACTCCTCAAAACAGCTGCGCTTCACTTCCTTGGACTGGAATATAGTGAATTTATATGAAAGGAAATACAGCAATGGAAGCTATGTTAAATTTGGGGTGGCCTGGCTAAACGTATATGCAGCCATGAATAAAAGCAATATTGTGGTTGGCATCTACTAATAAATGCCTAGCCAAGCAGAAGATGGAAATGAACTTTCAATCAGAAGATGAAAGCAAACTTTCAGATTGATCTAACTTGCATGAGATGTATCAGAGACTTTTAATTACCACCACATAGAGTGAGAGACAATTCTGCTGAGCATGTTGCTCCCCAGGTAAATGCTGACTTGTTTTGTAGATAACTTTCTTCTTCAAAGGATAGGGGAAGGCACAAGAGGCTCAGCTAACTTTGACAGAAATAGTCAGCAGAGAAGAGTTGACAAAGTGAAAAATCTAGAAACACCAGGGAGAAATGACAGTGCAATGCTGGAATTCTTAGTCTGAGTTTTCAGAAAAAGTGAACTATCATAGACTTCTCCACTCCAGCAAGTTGTATGTATATTATAATGTAGTATAATGTAATGCAGGGTTCTACTCTACTCTATTTATATTGCCTTCAAGTGAATGTTGACTTCTGGTGACTACCTTAACTATAGTTCCTGCAGTTTTCTTGGCAAGATTTTTCAAAACTGGTTTGCCATTGCCTCCTTTCTAGGGCTGAAGAATGTGACTGGGCCATGGTTACCCAGTGGGCTTTGTGCCTAAGGTAGAAGTAGAGCTCACAGTCTCCTGATTTTATATTTTATAGCTTGATGCCTTAACCCCATTGTTGGCTCTTGTTTTATGTAATTAAGCAACAAAAGATATTTTGCAGCACAATAATCCCTTCAAATTATATAGATAGAGTTCTGTGAAGGATTTTGAACTGAGAACACGGTTAGTATATTAGAGGCATCAGCCTTATTTTGAATGATTTCAAAATTCCCACAAATGAGTTCAATCTTTGTCAAGAATATAGCTCTACTATAAACATTTATTTGGTGGGGTGGTCTGCTTGTAATTCAGTGAGAAACAAATTAGAGTTTTGGCAGAAAGATGCTGGCAGAACCCATCTCATAAAGAAATATGTAGCACATTTATTTTATGATGCAACAAAGATCCTAGCTCTTTCACTTTGCTACATCATTGTTCCCATTGTTGCTGGGATTCTTCTCTGCTTAACCCACATTACGAAAAACAAAAAGTTATGTCCAGCAACATCTAGAAACCAAGTTTAGAAACTAGTGATATTTATTAAAAGGATCCTGGATAAAGTATGCATTGTCTCAAAAAGGACTTCCCTAATGTTAAGATTGTGCAAGTGGAGGATGCAACAAACTGTTTACACTGCAAGAAGCAGCTGGGTAATTAAAAATTCAATGAACTTGGTTCAAGCTGCCTGATAATAACTATTTCACTCAATTGCTTGAAAATAGAAATGCTTTAAAAACAATAACAATTTGTTCTCTTGGAAGTTTCAGGGCTCTGCCTCTAATAAGGCTATGATTCAAACTGCAGAAAACTGGGTAGGGAGAAGAATTAATTCTAACAGCCTCTTTTATATTAAAACAAGGAAACAGGCCCAAAAAATGAAATCACCACAGGGATGACTTCTCAGCATGACCCCAGATGTTAAGTATCACCTTAATTTCAGGGAGCTCTACCTACTACTGTGACCCGAGGCAAGGCTTTATCTAAATGCACAAAATGGCTGAACCTGGAATTGAGTGGGAGAGCAAAGAACGTTATGAGGGGCAGCCATAGTAATGTGTTTACAGCTTCAGTAAAGCAATATCATTGCCATGCAGCTGTTTAATCCTGACAGCATGGAATGCTTTAGAAGCACATCTACCTCCAGTGTCTCCTGGAGCCAGCTGATTTCACTCCCAGCAACCATCGTGGAATACAGCACAAGGAATATAACTAATTTTAACACTTTCACAGGCATCCCCTCTGGGACAAAAATGTAAACAGTGTGAACAGTCCCTTTTTTAACAAAAGATGCAGGACCGAGTATAATTTAAGCAGAATGAATTCTCATCTTATCTTGGCAGAAATGCAATGCTGATTGGGCCTCATTCCCATTCCTAGAAATAGAGGCCCAAATAATATATCTTACTTTCATGTAAGATGCTGATAGGAGTGTCTCTAAGCCAAAGATGGTTTTCCAGAATCAACAACTTCTCACAAGGGATGAGAGGCAGGGTCAAATGTGGCCCTACTGGGCGGAGATCTAAAGACCTGCAAAACAGAAAATTATCTCCAGGATGCAGATACTACATTCCCATGTCTTTTTCCTTCCAATGTTTCCATGCCTACTCTTCCCGCCCCCCTCCAAAGTTTACTAAGAGTTTAGTAAACAGGTGGAGCAGAGAGGAAAGTAGGGGAAGGTAAATAAGAAGAAAAGAAGAATTAGGGGTGACATGATAGCAGTATTCCAGTATTTGAGGGGCTGCCACAAAGAAGAGTGAGTCAAATTATTCTCCAAAGCACTGGAGGGCAGGACAAGAAACAATGGTTGAAAACTAATCAAAGAGAGAAGCAACCTGGAATTAAGGAGAAACTTCCTAACAGTGAGAACAATTAACCAGTAGAACAGCTTGCCTTCACAAATCATGGGCATTCCATCACTGGAGGTTTTTAAGAAGAGACTGGACAGGAACTTATCTAAAATGGTATATGTTCTCCTGCTTGAGCAGGGGGCTGGAGTAGAAGACCTCCAAGGTCCCTTCCAGCTCTTCTATTCTATTCTATTCTACCCTACCCACCCTACTCTACTCTACTCTACTCTACTCTACTCTACTCTACTCTACTCTACTCTACTCTACTCTACTCTACTCTATTGCACAGACAGAATAATGCAGGTAGTTCTGACGACACTGGTGGTGCTGGGCCTGAAGTTGAGACCAGGGAATGGTGGCAGTGGGCTAAGACTGCTGAAGGCTCCAGGCCTCTATTTCAGCCCCAGCGCCACTACCTCTGCCATCAATGCTGAGGGGTGTCATTGTGCAGAGTGACTGAAAGGGCAGAGATGATGGTCAGATAGGCAGGTGGGAATAGCTGAAGAGGAGCAGTGCCTTACTATGGAAGAAAGGTGGGAATCGCATGGATCAGAATATGGCCTTGACTAAAGATTGGGTGGGATTCACTTAACAACAGCAACAGGGGACTACCAAAACTATAGTATCTAAATGGAGCAGTCATGTGATGTCTCTCTTAACAACTTCATTGCTTGGTGATGGTGTTTCCAGTTGTGTTTTTTTTTTAAGTGAGAGTTGTCTATATGAGCAAAGTGGGCTGAAATATTTCTTGAGTCTTAGAAAACAAGGCAGTATTCAGAAGACACCTAAGGCTCCTTCATGATTCATTATGGTATAAAAGGAAGGAGAAGTAAAACATAAACAGGATCGTGAGATTCTGTTATTATAGCTTACTTCAATAAAATATAATTCTAATCTTCACTGGATTCCTTTTCCTGATCTGGTATATCCTGGAATCAGTGGTGGGTTGCTCCCGGTTCGGTCCAGTTCTATAGAATAGGTAGTGGTGATGCTCTGACATCACCAAACTGGTTCTATACTACCAGACTGAAGGCCCCCCCCCGCGTGCCCGTACTTACCTTTCCCTGCGCGCAGCGCACAGAGTGCGCTTACATGCATGCGCAGGAAGCTTTTTTGAGCCTTTTTTTGCTCAAAACTTCTGTGCATGAGCGCCCGTTTGGCGCGTGCGTGCTGAATGCGTGCTCCGCGCATGCTGACCACACACTCCGTGAGCGCTGACCACGCGCAAAACACATGCACCTATAGAACCAGTAAGAAAGGTAAGTAGAACCTACCCCTGCCTGGAATGCTATCAACTGAGGCAAAACATATTTCATCTTTAAGCTTGGATGACATAGATTTCCAGATTTAAGTATAGTGCATAGTCTGCAATCTTCTTGGACACAAAATTCCTGCTTGATGAGCAAATAGTGATCTAGAAAACCTTGGCAAATAGGGATACAGCATTATATGGTGCTGTAGTCACCCTCTTTCCTAAACCAGGAAGTCACTCATTCTCTAGTCATCTCACATTTAATTATAGCAACATGCTCCACCTGGGGCTGCCCTTAAAAACTACTCAGAAGCTTCCATGGATCCAGAATGAAGTGACATGGATATTGATAGGCATTTCTTAGTATGTCCATTTGATACCCCTCCTTTGGGATGAGCTGCATGGGTTGCCAGTTTGCTTCCAGGTACAATGCAAAATACTAGTAATGACTTATATGTGGCATAATGCCTGATTTTGAGAGATCACCTATATTCTCTGCTGTTCACCTGGCCTGCTCTGGGTACCTTCAATTAAGCAGTGCCATCCCTAAAAACCCATACATCAAGACCCAGGTATTGTGCCTTCTCTGTCATGGTGTTTGTCCTTTGGAATGATGTTGGATATGAAATCTGAGCTGCTCCTGCCCTAATGGCCTTCTAGAAAGCCTCAAAGATCTGACTCCTCAGGCTCTGAATTATGGTGGTTGGAGTCCCTTGCTGCATTTGTAAAAGGGGTGAAATGCTACCGGTTCGCTCCAGTGCAGGTGAATCAGTGATAAAAACTACCGGTTTGAGTTGACCGGTAGTTAAAAAATGTTTGAAAAAGTTAAAAAAAGGGTTCCGATGATCACAGCTGTGCCACGCGATCATCGGAACCTTTTAAAAAACTTTTTAAAGCATTTTTTTACTACTGGTTCGGGCGAATATGTAGTAAAAAATGATTTTAAAAAGTTTTTTTAAAAAAAGTTGGCCACGCCCACCCAGTCACATGACCCCCACCAAGTCATGCCCACTAAGCCATGCCCACAGAACTGGTAGCAACAAATTTTACATTTCACCACTGATTTGTAATACATGTTTGTTCTTGCGAAATGATGCTGCCATCTTGTTTCATATTTTATGTTTTTATTCCCATTACATATTTAGTATATTTTTCTAGGTTGACCCAGAGTCAGTTTAGAGTTGGGCATGCCTAAAGTCTATACAAATAAATAAGAAGGTTTTTTGCTGTTCACAACTATGGCCTCAAAAAACGTTTATTTGAATAGACTACCAAGATAACCTACAGAAATCTACAGGGTCAGTTCTTACGTTGCAAGATCCAATCTGGGGAGGTCACCAGGAAACCTCTGATCCTGGTGACTGACCCAGATTGGACCTTTGTACATGTAAATTTGCCTTCATTGAATTTTTATGCCTTTGAATTATTTGGCATTATCTCTCCTTGTGATAACACAAAGCTATATTGCTTCCAAAAGTGTTTAAAAACACATAAATCTAATGAAGAAATTTAGCTTAAAGCTACTTGCAAATAAACAATGATCTTTAATATTTGTATCAGTATAAGGAAATGCAAAGCATGGCTACTTCAGAATCCTCCTAATGCCAACCATCACTTTGAGTATTTCAAATTTGTAAGCAAGAGGTTTGCTTCCATGTCAAAACAAGGAAGGTACCCAAAAGCAAACTGGCAATCAATCTGGCTCACAAAGCAGAGATGCTACATCAGAGCACACTGATGCCCATCACTGCCTATGCCACTGTATTATGGACTAGCTGACACTTTCAGATAGTCTCAAGGACAGCCCTCTATATATCATATATTAATCCCATTTATATCCTGCCCTTCTCCGGAGACTCAGGACGGCTTACAATTAAGCACAAGCCAATGTGCTTAGCAAATATTGCAGTAGTCAAGACATGAGGGTACTAGGGCATGACTGACTGTCTGAAGGGATCTCTGTTCTAGGAAACAGTGGCACACCAGATGAAGTTGGGCAAATGTCTTCCTGGCCAGAGCTGTCACCAGCTCCTTCAACAAAAGCTGTGAGTTCAGGAAACCCCTAAAATTGCACACCGTCCTTTAAAGGGAAAGTGCACCCTGTCCAAGCTCAATGTTGGAATATCCTTAGATCGGGTTCAAATTTCCCCAACCATCCTGTTTTTTTACACAAATTTCCCCATGTCGTTTTATATATACAGTTTAAAGCATTTTTTGTCTCTACTCTTATCATTTTAAAAACAAAGTGTAACCGTTTGTGTTCAGAAACGTACACTGACTTCCAGATGCATGTGGGGAACAGAAGCATCCATTCTTCCTGTTCCAATTTGCATTCATGACCTGCTGAAAGCATGAAATCTAAATGTCTCTCCACTGCCCGAGATGCAGTATTACTGCACAGCAGTGCTACTTTGGGAACATCAGAGAAGGATAAAACATTTGGCTCTCTCACTTGATGCAGTCACTGCAAGCATTTTGAGCACCAAACTATAATGAGGGAAAGAATCTTTCTGAAAATGAAGCCAGTAAAGTACAAGCAGCATCACTGGATTAGGCAATGTGACTATGGGATGAAAAGATTTGAGAGTAATTGAGGAGAATGCTGCTCTTTTAATTCTACTCCATATTCCGAATAGAAAGGAATCTACATTAAGGGCACCAGGTAAGGACCTAAAGCTTTCCAGAGGTCTTAGGATAGGGATGGGCTTCAAAAATTTTAGCAAGGGGTTCTCTGCCCGATTCTGGATGTGGCCATAGTGGATATGGCCTAGTCGGCCTCCTGCACTACAGTGGGGGGGGAGACTTTTTGCCCTCCCCAGGCTCCAGAGGCTTTCCTCAAGCCTCCAGGAGGGCGAAAATGGCCTCCCCAGGCTCCGGAGGCCCTCTAGAGGCTGGAAACAAGCCCTTTACTGACCTTCCCAAACTTCCAATTGGCCTGTTTTTTGCCCTCCCCAAGCCTCCATACATGCCCTGAATTTACTTGCATCCAATACAGGCTGCATGGGGACTCCTGAGAGGGGAGGGGCAGGGTGGGCAGAGCCAGCCAGGAGTGGGATTTGTGGGTTCTCTGAACTGCACAGAATATTAGCTACAGGTTTTCCCAAACCTCTGCGAACCCCCAAGAGCCAATCCCTGTTTTAGGAGTAGAATTCTCCAGTCAAGCAGGCGCAAATCCTGCCAACTGGAGGTTCTAAGAGTCATAATTCTCTCACATTTGAAAGAGTATCAGTCTGGGGAAGGAAGGTTGTTATAAATGAAAAGACTACTAATAAAAATAACAGGTTAAGAAGGCTGATGGCTATCCATAGCCAAAAACATATAGGTGGAGGATGTTTATGTTTGTTTATGTTTTATTGCATTTATATGCCGCCCCCTCTCCCGAAGGACTCGGGGCGGCTCACAAGTAGAAATCACAAT
>JANHFM010002832.1:255583-267529 GCA_032468115.1 Grayia smithii
ATGGTACTTATCATTCATGACAGTGAGAGTTCTCACACATTCAGTGAAATACTGAATAATTAATTCCATCATTTAGTACATTTATTTTGAGAGTTTAGATACAGACCTTTTGTCATAGTTTTGATCACTAAATATCCTGTGAAACAGCTTGCCAACTGCGGAGATAGTGGCCCCTATTCTCATGATCTTCATATTATTAGTTACGATTTCTTTAGTCTCGGTGTAATATTGTTTCAGGAAATTTATTTGAAGACTTAAGATTTCATTATATAATATAAATTATGCATCTCCTTGAGACTTGTAGAGTTTCTAAGTGAAACTTCATGAAAAGAATTTATACGTGGACTTTTTGTCTGACTAACAGCAACAGTGTATACAGGAATATACTTACCTCCAGAGGATGGTAGAGGACAGAAAGGCCTGGAGGAACGTTGTCCATGGGGTCGTGATGGGTCGGACATGACTCCGCATCTAACAACAACAACAGAGATGCCGTTACTCTGTGTATTTCATCCCTGCCCCTTCATGGAGTTATCAGAGTCTTCCAATATCAAGCCCATACATGTTATAGAAAGCTGAGACATATAGAATTAGAGTAATGCAGATGTATGTAAGACTTTTGTTCATAATGTGGGGATTCAGGACATTTTGCACTAGTATAACCTGGTCATCTTTACTACCCTGAGCCAACTGTAAAGCATCACCTTTGTAGTATAAAAGGTAACTCTGAAAGTAACTGTCCTAAATGTGCAAAGCTTGTCTTGTAATAAAATGAACTCAAAAGGGGGGGGGGGCCATCAGCAATCAATACACTTGATGCTAGCTGATATTTTTATTTCTATTTTTATTTTCACTTCATTTATTTTTACTTTTAAACCCTGGTTGATTCCGGAATCATACACAAATTCCTAGATTATCCTATTGTATTTGTCTCCCAAGAATATAGACCCAGCAATAATGGGGGAAAACTATTGATGGAAGATTTCTGCACTCTGGGACCAACTTCTACATTTACATCCCGTCTTCAGCTTATGCTTTCTGGTGAACCAGAAACTCTGTAAGCACCTTTACCTTGTTTTTTACAAGTTTCAGAATTAGGAATGGATTAGTTCCATAAATACAATCCACATATTCATTAGAGCAAAGAAATACCGGTAATTATATTTGACTCCCGGATAATGCCAGACTCACAATTTGCAGGGCCTAAGGACCTTTCTTATCTTCTCATAAACTGTTAGTACTTTAACTTCCTCTTTTCCTGAAATCTTCAATCTTTCATCTCTGTCTGGTGCTTAAGAGCTTATCAGTTGTTTCTTGCACCTTATTTTCTTCCATAAGAAGAAAAGGCACTTGATGCTGGCTGTTACTGTTACACTGTTTTATTTTCAATCTGGATCTATAATAAACCTTCAAGTCCTGATTATCTGGGGCCCATAGCCAATTTTAGGCAAATAATTCTAGTATAGTATATTCTTTCTCATGCATATTGTTCTCGTTCTACTCCTTCTTGCATTGGATTTCAGTGTAGTCTTTTCATTTTCCTTTCATCTATTTTCCTTGATTATATCTTTTCCCAGAGTACTCCTACTTTAGTTGTAAAATTTCCTGTGATTTGTCTAATCTTCTTATACATTTATCTCATTTTCATTTCCCCCCTGTATTTGTTGATATTCTTGACTGACATATCGTTTCTTGTCCTTTGATGTTAAAAGTCTGTGTTCAGTTGCCATATATCCTTCCTATTGCTCAAGGCATTAATCCTCCAGTTTTCCCTGGCTATTATCTTACAAAAATCACTTAGATCTTTTCCTCTTTGAAAATTTAGGAATATTTTTCTATTTCATTGTTCAAATTGTCTCTTGTCTCTTCCTATGGTTCCTCAGATTTTCGTTTGTATAATTTAAGTGTACATGAATCCATTCCTTACACCGATCTTATATTCTGACAGTATCTCCTGCAGGCACAACTACACTTTTAATTTTTTGAGTTTAAATTGTGTATTTGACATTAATAGATATAAAGCTTGCATTTATGTTGCTTGAAGCAAATGCTAACAATGAACAAAGAATTCTTTTCACAAAGCACTAATAACCTATTGCCTCCATTATTGTATTTAACCAACCACACCTTTGTTTGTTATTTGTTCCTCTATTTGTTTGATTTAGGCATTCCAATCACTTATTAGAAGCAATCCATCAGGTCTAGATGTTGCATTTATTATCTCTTGCAATTTGTCATAGATTTTCTCAAAGGCTCATCTACCATATGCAGTATCTTTGATAAATTAATGCTATGGTTGATGTTATCAATGTTAAAATATTAGGGGCATAACATTGATGTTCTCTATATATCCAATATTACTAATATCATGATCGTATCATTTACTGAATTATAGCTGAGTACACCCTTAGTTATGTCCTTTTTAAATAACATTTAAACTGGATGGTGGGTTGCTATCTGTTTCTAGCTGCCTGGGTATAAAGAAAAGAGCAGATGAAATTAAAAGGAATTCCTGAACTATGGTGGGTTGCATAGTCAGCCAGATATTTAGACTGGATTTGGAATTTTTATCCATCTATTGACTCATTCCCAGAGACCTGGGATAGGCAGATATAGTTTAATAATAATAAAGGTATCCTTGCAGCATAGTCTTATCTATAATAATTTATTTTCTATTTCTTTGTTTTATGGTCCCACCAGTTTTTGCTTGTAGGTAAGTGATATTTCTTGCAAATATTCCAATGTTCCATTGTTGCTACTTTGTCAAGCCATTGTTTGCAATCAGTCAGTATTATTATTATTATTATTATTATTATTATTATTTCAGAATATTATAAATATACTAACAAAAAGGGTATTGATAGGTCAATGATGGAGTTGCTAAATATTATATAAACTTAAAGAAATCTTCATCTTGGACTACTATTGTATTCTACAACATTTAAATTAATCTAACTAGTGCAACCTGCTATTCCAATAGAAATGTTAATAATAGGTTGTATTGTAGAGTCAAACAGTTAGTAACTAATACTTTGCTAATTAATCACTTAGTTACTGGCTGAACATTTTTTTCATTTCTGCAGAGAAGCAATTTCCAGCACTTTTAGTATAATTCTATGTTTATAATAAACTTAGCAGCTTTTTTAAACTTAACTTTGTCTTATAATAATTACACATCTATTGATCTGTTTAATTATGAACTCTCAGAATAATTAACATTTATCAGGCACAAGATGAAATAGAAATGTTTAATATCCCCCAATATGTATACAGTTAGACTGTTAAGGAGAAGAAAGAAGATACTGTACCCAGCCCAATGTAAGAACTAGTAAACGCAAAATGGTATCTACTTTCAGATGAGGAAGAGTGATTTAATTATTAGCAATTCCAACCTGCAAATCAAAAGTCGTATTGGTTTATATTGTTATTAAAAAAATCGTAATAATTGAATAGGCTAGGTGCCTTGTACCATTCCCATAATATATCTCTACTTCTCTGACTCAAATATTTCAAATGTTTCTGAAGTCTTACCACAGAGCCTTCCAAGTTAGCATCTAAGCCATCAGAATTGCTGTTATGTTTCATATACAAAAGCCCTAGTATGCTTCACTTAGCCTGACTGATCACCAGGCTCAAATACAGAGGTGGGTTTCAGCAGGTTCTGAGGAAGCTGGAGAACCGGTAGTGGAAATTTTGAGTAGTTCGGAGAACCGGTAAATGCCACCTCTGACTGGCCCCACCCCCATCTATTCTCTGCCTCCCAAGTCCCAGCTGATCAGGAAGAAATGGAGATTTTACAGTATCCTTCCCCTGCCACACCCACCAAGCCATGCACACCAAGCCATGCCACGTCCACCAAGCCACACCCACAAAACCAGTAGTAAAAAAATTTGAAACCCACCACTCACACCAGAAATACTTACTTGATAGAGGTTCTTATTCTCTGCAGCACTTCCTGCATTACAAAACAACCTCGGTATATGATGCTACCTGTATACGGTTACTTAGCCAGTTTAGGAAATGCCGCAAAGGAGAAGCAGCAGAATCCTGGGCATTTTTGCTGTGAAAAAAAAATACAATAAAGAATCATTGCATTTGCTCTACATTTTCAAAAGCGAGTTTAATTTTCCCCTACCCCTGGGGAAGAATGATTTCATTCCAGCTAGCATCCTTCTCACCAGAGATCTTCTGGAAGAGAAAAATCAAAGTCTTTTCCCAGTGAAAAGAGAATTGCAGAATCTATTTAAATTTATCCAATTCTAAATCCCATATTTTTTTTAAAAAATGCACAAACTCTGGTGTTTTGAGGCATCAAGGAACACAGCTTTAATCAGGCTGTCACCCTATGTAGGTTTCCAAAGGATAATTTAATCAACTTCATCCACAAGCTTCTATAAGCTGAAAATATGCGAAATTAATTCCACTTCCATGGAAATTCCATGGAAAGTAAGAATGGCACAACAAATGTCTGAGCTCACCAACTGTTGAGCTGGCTGGCTCTGCTATCTGAATAACGTTATTTTCCTTTGTTTCTGATACATTATTTCAATGGCAATAATGCAAACATAATATCTCTGCAAAGAAAGGAAGATTTATTTTGCAATGGTTCCACTTTTTCTTCAGTAGGCAGTTGAAATCAGTAATGGTGTGAGAGGGAGAGAAATGGGCTCAGGAGCGCTCACTTGTGGGCAGTTGCAAGGTTCATTCTGCATTTTAACATTTATGAAACTATTTGAAGGTAATTAAGGGGACAATATCATCAACAGGCTGAGCAGGTTCATGATTCATGGATGCTACTGGATGACCAACTGAGAGCCTTGTGTCTATAACTGATGTCCTTATCTCTATTTGGATCACTGTATGGGAATGGTCAACAGAATGGTCCTGCTTTTGGTGGCTTATGCTCTAGTCTCTGCATTAATTCTCTTTCAAAATCTAGTCCAGAATGGTCAACAGGATGGCCCTATTGTTGGTAGCCTTTGCTCTGAGCCCTGCATTATCTATTAACCTGAATGCAATTCAAAGTGCTGATTTTAACCTTCAAAGATCTACATGGATTGGATCCAGAATATTTTCCAGTCCAACTTCTTCGATTTTGATCTATCTGGCTCCTATATCCCAGGAGAACTTTCTGGTGGTTCCCCATTTCATAAGATGAGAAAGGTGGAAGCTTGAAGACGCTTCAATTCCAGAAATTCAGCCTATTTTTAGTCTGACCACTATTTTTATTAGCTGATAGAAAGTCAAATTATACTGTATTAGAGAGTATGAGTTGATGATACTGGTTATTGTTTGGTTGTCTTGCATGTATTTATTTTGTTGCTTCTTTTATACCTATATCATGGGCATTTTTATAGATGTTTTTAAACCAAGAATATTATTTGTGATGGGTCTAAATATAACTGATAAATGAAGCATACAAATTTAATGAGAAAACAATTAAAAAGAATTAGCAATGACTAGCAAAGAATTTGACTTTTGTATACCTGAGTTTTAATTTGTATAACTTCCTCCTTTTCAAAAATTCTCTATCGTTAAAAAAACAAAACAAAAACTGGATACCATGTTTGTTTGAAATGGGTAAATTAATCCATTAATCCTAAATGGCTCCTGAACATAGATAAATAAAACAATTCTAAAGGGTTTTTTTCCTTAATGCTTCTTATGAGAGAATTTTTAATGGGTTTATAAATATTAATACAATAAGCCATGTAAAACTATCTAATTAAAAGATGGGAGAGTTTTTATTAGCAGCTTATAAAAATTGCTAATAAAAGGTTAATATTATATGACAGAGCGGTGTATCTTCAACTACGCAGATGTACGAGCATTTAAAATTCTATCTTGTAGCAACATTTTTCAAAACTAGTCCCCTTCCTTATCTGGAGCAGAAGAATGGATGACAGTCACCCTAAGTGATTTGACAGGTTGAATAACTCTGTGAGGTTGGACACGATTAACCCCATACTGCATTACAGTTGGCACAAACAATTTGCATAGCCCTCTCCACCCCAAAAAGAAAATATCACATGTGACAGAAGTGAGATTTGAATACCGATAGGTGTTTTCTGGACATTGCTGAGGCTCTTTGCCACTATAGTAAAACACCAGTCATTAGTTTAATGGGCAAGTATCGACCTGCGGAATATTCTATACCTTTGACAGTTAATATATATGTAGCAATTGGGTCCTCTTGGACTGAAGACTTTATTTTTAAATAGATACATGTTCATTTGATGCCTATTCTAGCATTCACCATACAAAATTATCATAAGGAAGCTTACATAGCTAGTTTCCTAGTTCTGTCTTTTTCGTTTAATAAAGCTGTAGGCTTTTACACTCAATTTATGTTGTATATGTGCCTTCCTTTCAGCTGCTCTACCAAAAAGAGAGCTGTAAAACAAGCTTAATGGAGCTAGGATCTCTTCTCCAACACATTGTATTCACTGAAACTCCTGGGAGAAATCAGGTATTTTATAGCTCAGCTAACACTAAAATAATGTTTCTTAGCTACCTAGTGTCTTACCCAATAATCAGTCAGCTCAGATGTGGTAGCATAAACTTTGAAATATAGGCTCTATGCTTCCCAAGAAGTGGAATCAACCAAGGTGACTTGGCATTGCACGGGAAATTTACGTGTAATTTAATCTGGTTTTATTGCGCTGCAATCTGGTTTTATAGCAATGGGTACTATAAAAACAACATATGTACCTTTTTTTTTTTTTTTTTTGGAACATACAGACTACTGAAATTCAAATATTGTCCCAAAGTTAGTAAAAGGAAAGCACCAGATTTCCTGTTTTCACCTTCATAAAACTCATAATTCTCCCCACAGGCAAGACGGAAAAAAAACTCGTCTCCTTTAATGTTGAAGCCATACTACATCTAAGCTTAATACACAGGATAAACCTCTACCTTATGAGGAATTGAAGAATTCTCTGTAGTGGGTAGATAAATATGCAGCCCTCATACCAAAGAACCCACTGAGCTATAGGGATAAGGGGCATTGTGTTCTTCTAACAGGAATCGTATCCTAGTTGGACAAATGAATGAACCCAACTGCAAGGATGTGTACATTTGGAAAGTCAGGAGCATTCTCTTAAAACAAGATAGTACTGAGGGAGCTTCCTGATCAATAAATTATTCCCTTGGTGGATGTGATAAATCAATCCCTATGTTGTGACCCACCAGCCAGCAGGGCTGGCAGCAGATTCGGACAGTGAGGAGGTTGGGGAGGAACATGGGCCAGTCCTGGAATCTAGGGAAGGCTCTGATGAGGGATCTGGATCAGATGCAGAGAGGGGGCCAGGGTCATATGCCAGAGTCAGACATCAGTGAGGCAGATGAACAGCTGGAGCCTGTTCCCAATGTGCACATGTGCAGAGTTGTCAGACGAAGGGTTGACTTGGGAGTAAGGCCACAGGTGACTGATAAATGGCCCCTCCCAGAGGGAATAAAAGAGGAGGGAAAGGGGAGTGGGCTTTTGCAGGAAACAATTTGTTCCTTCGTATTGTATTGAGATTAATATTAAGAGTACACATGTTGGTATGATCTACAACTGTGTCTGCCTTTAGTCATTTTAAGACACTGCTGCCCTCCTACAAGATATAGTTCAACAGCTTTTTTTTGAAAGGCTGAGATCTGTAACTAGAAAAGGAAACCTCAAGGCCTTTGGAGTAGTAGTACTAACAAACAATTGCAATGTGCTAGATACATTATTTCATCCGTCAAGTATGGTACAGCCATGCAGGCACATTACAAAGGATTAAGAGTCATTGCACAAGTCATTTCATTCAAAAGAAAATAAACTTGCTTGCAGTCAAGAAAAAGGAGAGAAAATCTGCCTCTTGTATAGATATCAATGCCACATTAATATCAATATCTTTCAAAATATTTGTGTGATTTACCCCACTGAAGGCAAAATCTTTCACCAGTATTGTTCCTTAGAGATATTGCTGCCAAGCAATTTCACAGCAATCTTATTTTCTTCCTAATACATCAATACAATTATGTAAAGGGATGGGATTTGTGATTTCTACTGATTATATTAAATATTTGGGACTTATCCCAAAGCATTATATGTGAAAATCAATATGTGGAAACTTTTTTTAAAAAAGGTTGAACTAGATGATAACAGATGTTAATAAAATTTCTTTAAGCCTGTAGGGCAAAGTTAATGTTCATGCTACAAAAATGTATGTTCTTATAGGTATTAATATATTAATACTGAAAAAATATTTTCTTTGGCTTATTAAGTGATTTAGGACATTTATTTAAAACAATAATTATCCAGATTTCCCTTAGTTAAAATGAGATTATCATTTGAAGAATGTGGTTTTATCTGATCTGAAAAAAATACTATTGGGACAATATTTTATCAGCCACCTGTTGGTAAAATGAAAATATTATTCTCAGTAATAGAAAGAAATTTATCCTTTAAGGAAGGGGTGTCAAACCCTGCCTAAGATCTAAGCACTCCATGGGCCATATATGGCCCATAGGGTGCATAGATCAAGCCCACGGGGCCAACCTGGAAAAAGGAAAGGACCAGCCCATGGTGACTCTGCCAGAGAAGGGGCGTTGGTCTTACCTGATACGCTCCTTCTCATAGGTTGGAGACATCAGCCTTAGGCATTGTCAGCTCGTAAGTGAAGGGCGCTTGAGAAGGAGAGAGAGAGAGAAGAAACAGGTTATAGGGAGCGTGACAACTCCAAGGCCCCTATCCCCCCCCAGGGGATTTGGAAACGGGCCAGCCTCGGGCGTAACTTACTGTGCAAATGCAGGAACAGTCGAAAGTCTTGTCAGTGGCTCAACGAGGCGCCTGTGCAGCGCGAAAACTGCGATGCGGCTTGGGACGCTTACAGCTGCAATGGCGCGAATAGCAGTCACTAGCGCCTGCCTTAGCTGAGGCAACCGTCCACGAGCAGCCGTCCCAGTCTCTCTCCTGAAGAAGGCTGGCAATAGGCAGCAGAAGTCCGGTGGCAAGGAAACAAGCCCAGCTGAATGAAGATTCCTGATTAGATGATGCTTGTTTGGTTGTTCTCTTTCTTTTCTTTTTTTTTGGTATTATTATTTTTTATTACTATTATTTTATTTTAATTTTTTTTTTGCAGAAGGCAATCCAGTTAATGAAGTGAATCAATGATGAACAACAACAACGTAACAAACTTGTCCTTTTGTTATTATTATTATTTTTTTGTAATTAATTAATTAATCAATCCAGGCAATTAAAGAAGCAATACAGTCCAGCAATTAATTGATGCCTTGCAGACGATGTGGTTGTCCTGATTCTAAAAACCCCACTGGAAATTGAGGTCAGGTCTTGGCAGCTGCCAAGACAGGCCACGAAGCACAGACAAAATGGCTGCCCGCCAATCTGACAATGGTGGCTTGGTGGGAAACAACAGCGGAGGCAAGACAACGGCCTTCCTCCTGCAAATGATGATCCAGGCAGCAGGAAAGGCAAAATGGCTCAAAACGCCGCTAGAATTGGCTGCGAAGGGGCTAAAAGCCCGGGAAGCTCCCAACGTCGCTGCGGCTCGAAAAAAAGCCGCGCGCTCTCCCAGTGCCTCACAGCTGATTGCCCGGGCCCGGAGAAGCGCACGCTGGCGAAACTGACAGTCACAGGGAGCCGACGGTAAAAAAAAACCAAGACAGGCAAAGGGGTGACAATTAAAGGGAGCCCTCACAGAACAAGCAATAATAAAAGAAGGACATAAAATAAAAGGACAGGAGGCAGCCAAATGATAGGAAAGGAAGGGAGCAACGCTCCCCCCCCCTTCAGAGGAGAAAGTAAAGAAAAACTCCTCCACCAAACCCAAAATAAGGAAAGGAAATTAAACTAACCTGAAATTAAAATTAATCTCAAGCTACTCACTTATTTAAGGGAGAAAAAAACCAACACGCCCTAGTCACAATCCTGACTGAGCAAAAAGGCGGATCCCTGAAGCTGAGGTGGAGCTTAAGTGGAAAAAATTCAGGCTCAGTCAACCAATGAATGGATGAGCAACACCCGCTCCTGGCTGATGTCTCCAAATACTATGGAGAATGAACTCTACTTTACCATATGACTTGGGACTATTCTAACAGTGACCCAACCTATCTGGACAGTTGCAACTCATCAGAAACCTGGGGAAAGGATTTTGCTGTGTGTGTGTGTGTGTGTGTGTGTGTGTGTGTGTGTGTGTGTTGTGACTGGGTGGAACAAAAAATATTTTAGAGTAAGAGCAGGCTAATTTCAGACTAGACCAATAAACTTTTGACCAATGCCTTTTACTCTTACACATGATCCAGATGCCTTCTAAAACAACAACAGTACTCTTATACACCTTATACGCAGCTTTTATGGTTTTAAAATCAGCATTGGACCTCTATCTCTGAGGAAAACTATGGAAGAAAGCAACTGACTGACATAATATTACTTATTCACACAATAGTGATTTATTTAGCGAATTAGATGCAGTTCTTTAGAACCCTCTCCCAATACACTTCCAATTTATAAACATTTGTTGCAAGACTGCATTCTTTACCACTTTAAATTTTATATGGCAAATTATTTCAATAACTTGGTTTCAGTCATTCATCATTCTTGATTGAGTTAGCCCAGGGGTGGGCAACTGTCAATTGTCTCAATTCCTGAGATAGCCAGCTTGGCTATCTCAGGAATTCTGGGAGTTGAAGTCCACAGATTGTAAAAGGGCTACAGTTGCCCACCCGAGTTAGCCCATAACAATTACATAATCCAGGATTCCCAGAAAGATGTCAGCGCCATTTTGATTTTTTCAGCACTAAAAGAAGCTGTCATATACCTTTGACATTTAATTTCATCTATCTATGTCTTGTGTAAGTTTTTCATTGAGCTCAGATGAGGCCTAAGAAATCTTCACCTTCTTATGAACTGAAGTGATGATTTGTTCCACTCATTTGAGTTTCTCTACAAATACTACCATAAATTTGCTTTCTGCACACTTACATTTTTTTTTTGTTTTCAGGTAAGAGTACAAATATATCATGACTACAGCAGTTTTTAGCTGCAGTTACTTTCATCCATTTTTAGTTCTGTTAGAGGAAATTCCATCTTGTGTGCTCCTCCTGCCAAACTCCATTTTCAATCACAGAGTGATCTTATTCCCTGGAAGTATTATAATGAGCAGCTTCTTAAGAAATGATCTTTCAGCTAAATAGTCCATCAGGACATAAATTTTTTAAATTACTAATTTTTTATATTTTATTTTCTTTCAACTCCATTACCCAATTGTCTGTCTGTCTGTCTTTCTGACATTGCCTGGCCTTTTCATTTTATTTTGGGAACTTTAAGAAATCCTCAGGAGTTCTGCTTAATTTAATTAGCATGGATTTTATAAATAAATTTCCTATTTCCCTAAGAGAAAATGTTCATGATAAAGAATTGTAAATTGGCCCATAAACCTCATTTTTAATGATGGATTTCTCTCATTTGTTTTCTCTAACTACTTCTCCTTTTGTTTCTGCTGGCCTGAAAAATAAACAACAGGAGGAAAAAATGAAGGATATGTTATATTTAATTCATGATGAATTATTCTTTGGGGGGCTTCATACTAGAATTTTTTAAAGATGAAAAATGCCATTAAAAACCTGTATTTGGTAAACAGTAATATGTTGACTAACTTAAAGAACTATACATTCCTTATATGGAGGATATTTGGTCCATGTTCACATAGTTTTATAACGAAGTAATATTAGTGGCATTGCCTAAATAAATCCCAAATTTTATTCAGGAACTGTTTTATTAATACTAAGCATGAATACATTCTCCTCCATACTACCACCTCTTACAATACTAGACAACACAGTATCAACAGTAGAGACCTTCAAATTTCTAGGTTCTACTATATCTCAAGACCTAAAATGGACACCTAACATCAAAAACGTCATCAAAAAAGCACAACAAAGAATGTTCTTTCTGCG
>JANHFM010002832.1:304804-315552 GCA_032468115.1 Grayia smithii
TTTGTTATCTTATATATGCTTGACAAATAAAATAAATAAATAAATAAATAAATAAATAAATAAATAAATAAATAAATTTCCTTGTGGCTTTTAGGAAGTTTGTGACAACCTGATTATTCCAAAGGGCTTCAGAAAACATGAGGATTAAATGTGCAATGTCATGAATAATATTGTTAATTAGCATTGCAGTAGTGGTAGTGGTAGTTCATTAGTTCAGATTGCTGCTTTTTTATGATATTTATTTTGAACTGTAAACTTTCAGTTTGATGGAGAAACATACCAACTAATCTGAGGAACACCCAGACAGGATCACCAATCCTAGATCTCATAGCAGAAACTGTAATGCAGGGTCTAGAAATTATAGCCCTCCTACATGTACAACCAAAAGCATGAATCTGGCATGTAGACTACACTCTCACCATAATAATAAAAAAGGAAGAATTAAAGAAGACACATGAAAAAAAATAATAATAACATCTTCAAAGGAATACAATTCGCAAGTGAAGAAGAAACCAACATGCCACCTTTCCTGTATATCCTCATCATCAGTGGAAATGATGACAAATTAGTAAGGCAAGTCTATTGAAAAACAACCCACACTAACCAAGTGCTCCATTATCAAGGTAATGACCTATCCTCACACAAGAGGGATTGTGTAATAACATTACTTAAACAAACACAAGCACACTATAGCAACACAGGGCAGCAGAAAAAGAAAACTGAACAACTATATAATGTTTTCTTCCAGGAAAAACAGTATTAAAAAGTGTCTGGCTACTTAACCCATTACAACACACCTAAGACAAGCTATGAGAAGGATGATACTGCCATACATCAAAACATCTCAGAAACAACCAACATACTATTATAACCACATGGCATCATCGCAGCATATAATCCAAGTTCTCTAAAACATCTTAAGAAACCGAAAGATCCAGTAACAGAAGAAGAAAAAAATAGGAATCAATCACAACATACAGTGTAAGAACTGTAACAGCTACTAAGTAGAACAGCCAGGCTAAAGACTAGCAAAGGACACCCATGAACAACAACTAGCAATCAGAAGTCATGATGAAAACTCCTTAATCTTGCAACACATGGACACATTCAACCATAGTTTCAAATGCAAAACTGTGAGCATCCTAGACCAAGCTAAATCCAAAAACACCAAGGAATTCCTGGAAACTTCGCATTCAGACAAATCAGTCATCAATAGACACATAACATTAAACCATATTTACACACTATTCAAAAGAGACATTAAAAAAGCTAACAAAACCAAAAAGACCAGAATACATCCTCTCCAGCAACTTACACTTAGATAAGCAACGATTAATACTAAGCAAACAAGTGGAAACCACACCAAGAAGAAAACCACACCACTATCAAAACTGGCAGGACAAGCTACTGTATATAAATAGGGAGCAAACCCTACACTCATTAGCACTGATGATACTATCTAGTCAGATAATGAAATGTCTGCAAGCAAACAACCAAGTTCAGAGAGCACTAAGGACTCTGAAGAACTGTAAATCAACTGTCATTAATAATTGACTCATAAAGTAAAAATAAAAGTAAAGCATATACCAGTGGAGACACATCCATAGTACACAAACAAGAGCTGCACATACCCCTTTCCTAGGGGTAGAGATTCAATTCCTCCTATGTTGCTTTGTACCAAAGTTTTATAAGCTCAGAAGAAGAAGAAAAGTTATAATTTAGTATCCACATGGCTTCCTGAACAGGATGCTTGTAGAGAATACTGCCAATCTTTTGGATCAAGGATTTAAAACCTTCCTACTGACTCACATCTACCGGTTACATGGGGCCCCCAGGAGGATCATCTCGGATAGGGGACCACAATTCACTGCCGTATTCTGGAAAGAATTCCTCAGAACCATTGGGTCGGGCCAAGGACTCAGTTCAGGATTCCACCCTCAGACCAACGGAGCTGCGGAAAAACTCAACGCAATGGTCGAGAAATATATCCGTTGCTATGTCAACTACCAACAGAACAATTGGACTGACTTGTTGCCATTCGCAGAAGTGGCGTACAACAATGCGGTACATAGCAGTACTGGATTAACCCCTTTTCAAATAACCTCCGGCCTCGACTTTATGCCAATGCCGGAACTGCCGAGTGCACCGCCAACTTCGGTCTCCCTCAACGAATGGATGACTTTGCTGAAAACAGGGTGGGAGATGACAAAAAGGTCTTTGAAAGAAGCGGTAGAGAAGTATAAAGCCCAAGCAGACAAACATAGGTCTCCTCAACCTCCATTTCGGGTGGGAGATAGAGTATACTTGTCTACCAAGTACTTAAAATTGAGAATGCCAACGAGAAAATTAGGCCCAAAGTTCATTGGTCCTTTCCCCATTTCGAAAATAATTAACCCCGTAACGGTAAGGCTAAACCTTCCCAGATTATTAGGAAAAGTACACCCTATTTTCCATAGCAGCTTATTGAGACCAGTTACAGATTCAACCCTTAGACCTAGGCTGTTAGTTCCACCTCCGCCATTAGTCATACAAAGAGAAACGCATTATGAGATAGACAAGATTTTGGACTCCAGATTATACAGAGGGAGGTTGCAATATTTGGTGTTATGGAAAGGGTACCCTTTATCGGAAGCTACTTGGGTTAAAAGTTGGGACGTATGTGCACAGAGGCTAGTCAATCGGTTTCATGAAGACTTCCCTGATAAACCAAAAGAACCTCCAGGGGGAGGCCAAGGGGGTTAAAAACTGGACTGTTACAATCCAATTGAACATACCACCATACTTACCAATTCTGTCTCTCTGGGTGATCGACTTGTCGCTAAAGGGGGACGCCTGTCAGATTTGGAGGTTTTTTTTCCTAACGATCCAAGTTGCCAGTTCCAAGGGGGGAGGGGGAGTGGGCTTGGATAGACACAATAATCTTACATAATCACCAGATGGATGTGGACGTGGCAAGGATGGAAGAAGATATCATTGGTGGATGTCATGAGGGGGTCAAAGGGAAGCGGGAGGAGAGGTCTGGAGGTTTTAGTTTTGAAATTTCCAAGGGAGTGCTAGCATGTTCGGGAATAAAAGTTTTAGACTTTGAAAGTGAGTTGGAATTATTTGTTCCTGGATGGCTGGATACCTTAACACTAGGGCTGAATTATAATGATTTACATTGATGTCTTGCCTTTTCTAGAGGTTTGGAAAAAGTCTCCCTTAATTTTATACCAACATCAGCTCTGTGGGGGAGGTAAATTAGAAGTGGAAGTCTGCTTCAACACAGGTCAAAATCAAGATTTAATAAAATGAAGCTTCCTACAGCTTCCTGAAGTGCAAAAGCTAACCCACATCTTTTGCTTCTTCTTAATGCACTGAGATGAATTTTTCTGCAACTGCATCTTTAAAGCTCTGGTTAATTTTGCTTTTAGTTGCACTTAAAAACCAAATTTTGCTTTAATACAACTTGCTTTGCATCAATTCCACTTTCTCTGTGCAGTTCCTTGCACCCTCCAAGGATTAGTCCGACAAACTGAAATTAGGTAAAGTTGTACATAGTTGTACATTCAACAATTCCTACAAATTGAATGAGAGTCTGCATTTTTTTCTTTTTACAACTCTGTAATCCAGTGGTTTCCAACATGGGGCCCAGGCCCCACAGGGAGGCAATTTGATTTTTAATGGGGACAATTGGAACCTTGTTTAAACCAAGTTAATGGCCTTTTAGGCTTCCTCTGTGTGACTAGGAGTCACTTTTTGAATAGTAAGAGTTATATATCCCGGGGGAGGGGGGATGCATCAGGATTTAGAGATGAATAGGTGGGGCATGCCAAAAAAGGGTTGGGAACCACTGCTGTAATCCCTTTATTAGTGGGGTGGAGTTAGGGTGACTGAATGGAGCTGAGCATTGACTGACCAGATGCCCTTCCTGACACCTATATGGAGTTCACAGTAGATACTTTCTCTTTGCGTCCTGATAGAGAAACTTCTAGGATTAAACTCTCAGACTCCCAAGTGTGAGGTGAACATCTTCACCTCTTAGACCACCACACCACTCAAATGAGAGACTCTGTATGATGGTTAGAATCTCAGACTGCAAATAGGAAAAATCCTTCTTTAAATTCTTACTCAGCTATGAAGGCTACTTGATGAGTTAAGATCAGTCACTATCATTCAGTTTAACCTATTTCCAAGATTGTTGTGAAGATGAAATTGAGGAGAATCATGAAAGCAACCTGTGTATAGAAAAGATGGGGTACAAATGTAAAGCATAATAAATGTAACTTACATAAAATTCAAAGTCATTTTCATTTCTTCTTGTAAGAGTACGGTAGCTTTAAGACCAAAGCAACATCATTTTGCTAAAGGTTGCTAAGTATAGATATTCGCCATCAGGCTCATATTACTTCACGGGATTGTATTGAGCAATTTCACATTAGAGGTGAAAGAAGAACACTTAAACGTCCACAATTGACTTTTTTTTTCTTTTTGAAGACCAGGCAATGGTGCAGATGGGTGAATCTATATCTCCCATGTGGATAAGAGAAATGTTCTTTTTTTAATTTTCTTCGCCTTGTTTCTTTTTTTTTTTTTTTTGCAGATTTTAATTTTTTTTTCCCATATTCATGAATATGAATACATCTTGTTTCTTTTTAGTTATAATTAACCTATTTTAAGGTCTATGCAACAGTTTCATTAAAACCTTCTAATAAGAGCAAAGCAATAGCATTTAGACTTATATATCACTCCACAGTGCTTTACGGCCTTCTCTAAGCAGGTTACAGAATAAGCATATTGCCCCTAATAATCTGGGTCCTCATTTTAGGATGGAAGGCTTAGTCAACCAGGAGCCGGTCAGGATCACCTGGCAGTCGGTAGAATTAGCCTATAATACTGCATTCTAACCACTGCACTGCTACAGCTCTCTGTGCCAATAATGTTGGGATATTTTCTGAGGTTTCATCAAAAAAATATTGCAGTAATAAGTTGAGGTAATAAATTGAGACACCAGGCTGCCTAATTTTAGAAGAACCTACAGGTGCCTCCCTTCCCCCTTCTTTTATCATTTGCCTTGCACCACCACCAACAAAATCCATTAAATATGCCACCAGACAAAGCAATTACATCTTTCCTTTTTTTTTTCTTTGGAAAATAAATTATAGAAGAGATAAAGAAACATGAGAGGTTTACAAGGAATGCAGATAACATTGTCTGGATTCCTTGAAAAATTCCATGACTAATATGCATAACTGCCATCAACACAGCATAAATGTTAGCAAGAGAAGTGTTGAAAGCACCTTTAGAAAAGGAAAGCAACCTGAGGTTGCCAATCCCCTTTGTGGTCTTGGACTCTGCTCTAACCATTCCACTGCATTTCAGCTACACAATTTCCTAACTGAGATGGAGTCCTCTGAGCCTGAAGAGGTAGACCTGATGTTGTCAGCTTGGAAAGTCACACAGGTGAAGCAGCTCTGAGAGACAGATGGGGCCTGACTCAGCAGCAGATGGAGAGCAACTCAGACAATGAGAGGCCAGATCATGATGTGGTGCCAAGCCCGAGAACATGCCAACAGTTAAGGAGGGCAGAGCAAATGCGCTTGGTCATCTCAAGAGGAAAGGATAGCATATCCCCTAATTAAACCATGCCAGCAACTTGGGACACAAACAAAAGATTTTTTCTTTTGCCTTTGTGTTCTGCAAAAATGCCTGCAACAGAAAACTCAACTGTTTGGATGGGATTATGTCAACCCATAAACGCAGCATACATTCCAGTAAAGGCCCACTCTGAACCTTATCCATTTTGGCATCACTGATTCTGCAAGAAAGCTGTTAGCTGAAGAATTACACTTTTTAGTGTAATTACACTAAAATTACATTTTAGAATAGGTGAGGGGATCACCGATTTCTTGATGTAGTCCCCAATTACCGCATGTGAACAGCTCCATTGATGTGAAATTCAGTATTAGAAATCATCAGATTTCAAACATTTTAACTGAATCAGCTAGAATATAATCTCTCAAGAATTATTTCCCTTTTTTGCCTTCAATACACCAGACCTGGGCAGTTTATGGCCTGCGGGCCACATCCGGACCTTCAGATGTCATGGTCCAGCCTACAATGATGGGACAGTGGGGATGGAATGGTGAGGGTCAGGGCAGCAACAACAGCAGGAGGTGGGGCAGCAGTCCCATCCCCTGCAATCCCAGCAATCCAGGGGGGCCTTCGCACAGGTATGCCTGGTGCGCCAGTTGCGCCCTTTCCTAGACAGGGATGCCCTTTGCACAGTCACTCACACCCTTGTCACTTCTCAGTTAGACTACTACAATGCCCTCTATATGGGGCTGCCCTTGAGGTGCACCCGGAGGCTCCAGCTGGTCCAGAACGTGGCCGCATGGGTTGTTAGGGGGGCTCCCCGTTACTCCCATGTGAAACCTCTCCTGCGTGAGCTGCACTGGTTACCGGTGGTCCTCCGGGTCCACTTCAAGATGCTAGTACTTACCTATAAAGCCCTACATGGCTTAGGCCCAGGGTACTTGCAGGACCACCTTCTGCCAATAACTTCCTCCCATCGTCCCATGCATTCTCACAGAGCTGGCCTCCTCAGGGTGCCGTCAGCCAGACAATGTTGGCAGGCGGCCCCCAGGGAGAGAGCATTCTCTGTGGGCCTCTGGAATGGGTTGCCCACTGAGCTTCGGACAACCCCTGATCTCCGCTCCTTCTGCCACGACCTGAAGACATGGCTATTCCATCAAATCGGCTGAGCTGATGAATGGGTTTTAATATTTTTAATGATGCTTTAATTTGGTTTTAATCATTATTTTAAATTGTTTTGTTGTATTTTTAACTTTTGTTAGCCACCCTGAGACCTTCGGGAGAAGGGTGGCATATAAATTTTAATAATAAATAAATTAATAATAAATCCCAGTTTCCCATGTGGTCTCTTGGGAAAATGAATTGCCCACCCTTGCCATATATACTTTACTATTGTTTCAATCAATATATTGATATAAAATTTAGGTAAAAGGAAGTGGAAGGAAAGGCGTAGCTCAGATGAACCTTCTCTCCCTTGCTTTTTAAAGAGACCCAGCAGATAGCAAAGTTTTTTCCCCTCTCAACATGAAAGTATTTGTTTGAATGTTAGCCAGCAATAGACAGCAGTGTATAAAGGCTGACATTTTTCCTAACTGTTCCCTTGTTCCTTAAAATTGCATTTCTTGTGAATGACTTACAGAACTTCCATGAATTAATATATATCTTCTACCTCCCATCACAAAAACAAGGATGTTTATAAGGTTCTCCTATGTATCATACACCTACGCACTCCAAATATTTGTCTTCTGCCTTTATGTGGGTATATTGGTTTTGTGATTTTCAGAATATTTTCTTCCCAGAGGAGTATTATAAAGATGGCTGCAAAGAAAAATATATATTCTTTAAGCTATTAATGGAAGAGCAGTTACAGAGCTGCTGCGAGGAGCCTTTGAAGCACCTGGAGGATAAAATCGCTCAGATTCTCTCAGAGCTGGATGCCAGCTGAGCAAGTCCTATGGAAGTGATTAAGTCTACTTCTTGTGAGATGATCTGAAATGAACTTGAACTAATTACTCCTGAGAAAGTGGACAGAGTTCTCCATGGCATCGCTTGGCCTGCATCCCTGTCTTTCTTGGGGGATGAGTTCTTCCAGGAAAACAACAGGAAGTGGTGTCTGGACAGTGTCAAATGCATAATTGGGAAGCTAGAGTATCTCATGTCTGCCCTGAGAGCTATACTGGTTACCAGTTCATTCCAGGTATGATTCACAATGCTTTAATACCCAGCAGATCTGAGCCCCTGAGTATTTTCAGCCCAGCTTATCTCACAGGGTTGTTCTTGTGGGGAAAATAGGAGGAGGAAAATATGTTGAATAGGTTCGTTGCCTTGAGTTATTTGTAAAAGTAATGAAAATGGGATGCAAATCAATGCAAAAGTACAGATAAATACACATTTTCAGGACTCCCTTCTTCCCATTAGTAGTTCTGCCTGTCTGATAAGATCAGGAGAACAGGTTCCCTTTGGGTTCCTTCACAGTTAGGGAAAGTCACTATCAGGGCCTAAAGAGGTGGGCCCTTTAAAAAAAAAAATACAATTACAAAAATAAAAAACAATGCATTCTTTAAAAAGAATAAAAACAAAAAATGAAAAGTGGAAAAAAAATAGAAAAAAAAATAAGATTATAGTAAAGAAAAAGAAAAATAGTATATAAAGAAATGACTTCCCCCTTCATCACAAGCATAAACAAATTTTGTAACTTATTATCACCTTCTCTTAAAACACTACAAATTATATCTTCTTCCCATATTCCATCTCTTATCTATAAACGAATCCCTCAAGTCTCATCATTTCAGTCCTAATATCAGCAAAAAGCCTATTAGGGGTTACTAGAGATATAAAACATATCTATTTTAATCTCAGTCAGATAAACCAACTTTATATTCCTTCTTTTTTTTTCCGCACTTTTTACAATCTTGAATAATGTCCCAGAACTTGAGTTCTTCGGTCTCCCCACCTCCCCCTAAAAATAATAATCTAGTCCCTTGACAACCACACAACTAAAACTTTGCAAGACTTTAAAAAGGCAATTAAAACCTGGGTTTTCCAACAGGCCTTGAGGGGAAGATATGTTATAACATGTTCTTTCTTGTTCTCTTTGAACTGAGTTTTATTGTCCCTGGCATAGAATGCCGATTTATCTGAAACGTCTTTGAAAGTTTTGTATGTTTTTTTTTTAACCTTATCTTACAGAACAGAATATGTAAGCTGTTCAGAGTCGGTTACAGTTGAAGCAGAATATAAACCAAGTAAAAAATAAATCAATGTACCGAGAAGACTGAAAAGCTGATGGTACCTGATCTGCACTGCTGAGCAACTCTGTAAAGGTAGCATTGTAGTGAGCCTTGTGAAGTGTGGCTTCCCAGCAATTCCTGGAACAGTAGCACATCAGCAATGAGCATGCAAAGAATTTTCTTGTTGACAGAGATCACGATTGCAAGTAACCAAACTGGGCTAAACAAAATGCTTCCCAGGAGCAGAATCTTTAATTGGCAAACAAATACCCAGAAGCCCAAGCTCCTAGTGAAATCCCCATCTTGGATTTTTTTTCCCCGAAATGCTGAGGAATTTAGAGTTTTAAAACTGGGAATTTTTCTCCAGTTTTGCTTGCTCAAAAGCAACATGATGCAATTGGGGGAAATGCATGCCAGCCCAATTCATCTTTGAATCCAAGTGGTTAGACCTACTTATTTCAGATGCTAAAATACCTTTTTTTATTATTGCCAAAGCTCATAAATTATAACCCTGTGTTTATTTTAAAATGTTATCTGAACATATGCATATGTTATTTCCACCATCATGCACACATTCTATTTTGATCAAAAAAGTAACTAGAAGCAGGCATTGTCATTCCTTAGGGTTCCCTATTTCAAATACTGCTAGTTTCTTGATACATTTCCTCCATAAAACTTAACAGAGCAGTAACCATAATTAAAATATATAGTTTGTAAGCTGCCCAGAGTCATTGTGTGTGAGTTGGGTGGCCATATAAATTTAAATATAGTATTGATCTACATTAAAATAACTGTAATATTAAATACATTATAAAATATATTAATAATGTAGTTAATGAGCTATAATATGCCATGTGACCTGCTACTTTAGAGTTCAGTGGTTCTTCCTGAAGCCACTGCTTCATCAGACCTATTTCTTCCGTCCTTGCTGTCATTGATCATTAGACTCTACTCTGTATCTATTGATTTCAGAAAACAAGAAACCTCAAAAGAAATGATTTAGATTGCTGAAAATTACTTTCCAGTTTGCAAGAATATCTTGCAAGAATACATGATTAGTGTTCTTTGGATGCATATATTTTAGACATATTTTCTTAGAAACTGCATGAGCAAAAAATTATATTAAAATGAGAGGGTGTTGTGTTTTTTGGGGGGGAGGTCTTTCCTAGGAGGACATTCCTAGGACGTTTTTCTCTAAGGTAAAGGAATGCAGGTTTGTTCACCTAGTTTTCTCACCTTTCTGAGAGTTCTTCTGTTAGTCATTGGGCATTGGGAAAGTTAGGAATGAAGTAATCATTTTCCCAGAAGTGACCCATGTTATAAGAGACATATTGCCAGGGGTGGGCTGCTGGGGGTTCGCCGGGGTTTGGGAGAACCTCTAGCTAAAATTCTGTGCAGTTCGGAGAACCCCCAAATCCCACTCCTGGCTGGTCCCGCCCAACCCATCCCTCCCAGGAGTTCCCATGTGGCCTGTTTTGGATGCAGGTAAGTACAGGGTGTACGCAGAGGCTTGGGGAGGGTGAAAAACAGGCCTACTGGAAGTTCAGGAAGGCCGAAAATGGGCCCAGAGAACCTGGGGAGACCGTTTTCACCCTCCTGGAGGATTGAGGAAAGCCTCCAGAGCCTGGGGAGGGCAAAAACACCCCCTTGCCGTAGTGCAGGAGGCTGACTTGGCAACACCCACCATGGCCATGCCCACCCAGGACCTGGGCAGAAAACCCCTTGCTAAAATTTTTGAAGCTTACTACTCCAGAGGTCTGGAATTGTCATTTACCCTGTCTGCTTGTCCATTCAAAATAAACCTTTTTGATAGTTTCAGAAACTGAAGACTAAATGCCAAGAGGCTTTTAAAAGCAAGTTGCAAGCAAGTTACGGGGGCTTCCCGTTACTCCCGTGTGACACCTCTCCTGCGCGAGCTGCACTGGCTACCGGTAGTTCTCCGGA
>JANHFM010002832.1:408848-427394 GCA_032468115.1 Grayia smithii
CGCCCAATCCTCAGCCCAGTTGTTTGGAAAGGCACATAATGTTATTATTTGAACTTATTTGAAAAGTGCATCCAGTAGGTAAACAGTATTCAGTAGAATAGTCTTATCACCAGCGCATTGGTGTTTTTCTTTGTTTTCCATAGCTGTTTGTTCAGAGGCTGCTTGTTGCTCATAACCATTATTTTCCCTTGATTTTTCCCATGGCCATTGCCCTTTTTAAAGAGCTTTCTAAATACTTCATCTGCAGGCATGTGCTCCTTTATATCACTGGAGAACTGAACAGAAAGCACAGAGGGAACCTGTGGGAACTTGTTATCTTCACGATGGGTCTAAAGCTGTTGAATATGCTCCTTGCAGGTCAAGTATGTAGAGAATGTCTTGTTACAATTACAGCGCAAATTCTGTTTTCTATGTACCATCGTATTTCATGCATTGTTTGAAGGAATGTGTCTTAAGCACCCATATTTTCCGTATTGTTCTTTCATCTCTCTACAATCATTTGGGTGAATCCTTAACCGAGAATACAATTGAAAGAGGGCAAATCTATCTGTTTAGCACTTCCTCTAGAGTTGGATTTCATAGAAAACACTATGAAGATTCGAATCTGGAAATGAATGGAAGAGGGTAATCGGAATGTGATGACTTGGATTTGCTTGCTCTGCTTCCCCCACCCCACCCCTGCCACAATCTCTATGATTCCACAAGCCTGTACCTAACCATGATACCAGAATAATAAAAACACAGATTGTGACATCATAATGGCACTGAAGATGGCATTTAATTTCATTGTACGAGATGCAATGACAGTAAAGTAAAGTAAAAAGAAATGGGAGCTTTATCCTTTTGTACATGTTCCTGATTGATCCCTTTTCCCAACTGAGTGGGAATGAGCTGATCTGTTAGGAGATTTGGGGAAAATAATGCAGCAAATCCAAATTATGTATGAACTGGAGCATGTGTGACCCATTCCAACTAGGATTCAAAAGAATTCAGGGAACCACTTTGGAGTTCACTGAACATCTCTTCCAGCCAACCATCTATTTAAAGCGCAATACGAAAAGAAAGGCCAAGATCAGAAGAACATACAAATGAAAAGTTTGTTAGCATTTCTTTTCTGAAGCTCTGTAGTCAGAGGATTAACCATGTCATAAAAAGCTTCTTGGACTCTCTCCTAGCCTGCAAGGGATCTGCAGAGGAAAGCCTTTTCCTGTTTTAATGCAAACTGCATTTCATAATTATGTCTGACCATAACTGCATTGTAAATCTAGAAGAGCAACATGTCATTCAAGAGCATGCTTATCTTTCACATTTATATTTTGAAACAGGCAATATTTTAAGCCAATGTTGTTTGTAATAATTCAGAACAAACCCTTCTCTCATTAGTTCAGTATGTCGGTACATCATACCTGCACAATGTAGGATTGGCAAAGCCCTATGAAGTCCTGTCAACCGATGTCAGAAGAATAGTGGTTAACAATTTTGCTTTCAGTGCCTGAGTTCAACCTCAGAAATGCAGCTGTCAAGCAGAGCAGAATACAAATCTGGCTGTGCTTGTCCTAGCAGGTTACCAACTGTGTAGTTTTGTCCAAGCTTTAGGAATTGCAAGGTTACTTGTCACTGAAATGCATTCTCAAAAGCAGCTGGTGAGGTGATCAACTTGTAACTGGCCTGCATTACCTAAAAATGTAAGTGAGGAATTGCAGGACCGAATACTGCCTCTCATCATCTTTTTCCCCCTAAGAAGTACTTGTGGATTAAAAAATAGGGAGGAGGTAAGAATGAATGAATTATGGGCTATTCATAGTGATGTGGGGAAATGGAATGGAAAAACAAAGGTTTCTAAGAAGGTAGAGTAAGAAGACCTAAGCACCTTTTAATATGAGGCTATCCAGAAAATCCACAGCCTCCAAGGATATTTCCTATAAGAACTGAGTTTTCCTAGAATAAATTACAGCATAGTGTTATTTTGAAAGAAAGGAGAAGATTCGAATTAGCTCTGTCCCTCTGTTCGTCTCCTCTTCTGAAGATTTTGAGACTCCATATGGGATCCAGATTGCAGAACACCTATTACTTCCTCCATATTTTCAAGCTATCCTTCCCAGATGTAAGAACTTTTTTTACCTTATCCTTGCCTTCAAAGCAGCTCTCATACTCCTCAGTTTGCACATCAGTTTTCCTTATATTGTGTAGAAATTTTGTATTAAACAACTTTACAATCATTGTTTCTTATTGCCATAGCAAGCACGGATGCTGAAGGACAGGGCTTTTGTCAAGGTGGATTCAGCATTGATTTTACCCAGGTATGGAAGTTCTTTCTGCATGTTTCCTTCTATCTCAGAACTCCACAGTAGAGGGCAAATTATCTGTAAAACCCAACTCTAGGCAGGGAAATCCACCAGAGAAACTTTACAAGCAACATCTTATTGTTTCATTCCTGTGGCCCTTTTGTACCTGTATTGATATTGCATGCATGTGTAAAAGGTGGGGTTTTAATGGCACAGCCATGCCCCCATCTTTCCTTTTTTGATGAAATTGTCCTAGCTGAAATTATTTGCTTTGTCGAGGATTGCATGGAGGAAATCTAGAAAGAAAATAAATGGATAAAAAAAAAAAAAGAAATGTTGATCCTTTGTCGGATCTTACACTTAGATGAGAACTTGGTTTAAAAAATTCTCTTTGGTTTCATATTTTAAGCTCCCTTCAAGTATTTTAATTCTGAAATTTTAATTTAAAATGCTGGGATACATAGAGATACGTACATGTATATACATTTACACGGAGACAATGGTACATATATCCCTCTATGTACACACAAGTTCTTAATTGTAGTTCTAGCTTTAGGGTCGTGGTGGTAGTAAAGACCAGTATGTGTCTTCTTGTAAGTTAGTTAATGCAGTTCTTTGGTTATCTTTAGGATTATTTTTAATAGTATTTTTGGGTTTTTTGTTTTTGTAGGGTTTTATCACACGGTTTCACTCTCATGTATTGGTTGTTACCGGCACAGAGTTAGTTATTTAAGATGTAAATTTTAATTTAAAATGCTGGGATACATAGAGATATGTACATGCATATACATATACACGGAGACAATGGCATATATATATCCCTCTGTGTACACACATTTGTCATTATATAGTAACAGAAAATGTGTTCATCATGGACAGAAGCAGTGAGCAGCAGAGTAGGATGTCATTTCTGTAATCCCAGCTTGACTTGTCCAAGGTAAAGGACTGCACTTGACACGTAGCACGGAAGATTTATTTCCTCCCTTGTAGTAAATGCATTCATTGAGGGATTGGGACTGTTAAGTGAACAATTGACTGGGTTGAGATGTATTTCGTACAAATTTAGAATTATATGAATGAGCCTTAATGTTTCCTTGGCTCAAGTTCATTTCATGTTTCTAACAATGAGGAACACTTCAAAGATTTTTGCTTCCACGCATCTGTGATTAATCTTAACTATGTGTTAGCCTGGAACAGTGAAATGAAATGAACAAAACGTTAAAAAGTTAAGACATTTATGTAGTTACTTAGCACATCTAAATTATCCAAAACAATTTATAATTATTTTGTAAATTAATATCCTTACAATTCCCAAGGCATGTCACAACTTTTGAGCACCCCAATGTTTGGAAATTGAACACTGAAAAATTTGACAGGCCCTACACCAGGGGTCGGCAACCTTAAACACTCAGAGCCACTTGGACCCGTTTCCCACAGAAAAAAATCACACTGGGAACCACAAAACCTGGGTGGGCGTGGCCAAATCGATGTCACTCACTTCTACCCAGTCACATGATTCCCTAGCCATGTTTACCTGGCCACAAAACCATTATCTACATCTCTCTCCCCATCTCCCCCTATCCACCCCTCTTTCTGTATCTCTGTCTCTGTCTCTATCTTCCCCTCTCTCCCATGTCTCTCTCCCTCTGTATATCTCTCTCTTCCTCTCCCTCTCTTCCCTTCTCACCCCTCTATGTATCACTCTGTATGTGTCTCTCCGTGTCTCTCTCTCATCCCCTCTCTGTGTATCGCTCTGTGTGTGTCTCTATATCTCTTTCTCTCTCTCTTTCCCTCTTTCTGTATGTATGTTTGTGTCTCTCTTCCCACTCCCTTCGGGCGACCGTCCTCCTCCCCTCCCCCTCCTCTTGTGACCCCGCTTTGGCATTTGCTTGAGGAGGGTCTCCCTGTGCATGCACATGCTCCCAGTTCAGGCACAGCTGGCCAGAGGGTCATGAGAGGAGGAGGGTGGGAGGAGAGTGCAGGAGCAAAGTGGCCCTGTACCTGCCTTCATGCTACATTTGCACGTAAGGCAGCCTTTGCTTTCTGCCATTTCGGTCTGGAATCCAAAATAGAAATGTGAGAGGTGAGGGGCGTGGCCAACCATTGATGGGACAGGGAGCCACGGCAGAGGGCCCAAAGAGCCACATGTGGCTCCGGAGCCTTGGGTTGCAGACCCCTGCCCTACATGCAAGGCTTGTTGAAGTCATTATGTATTTATCCAAGCATCCAAATAAAAATGCAATGTTCAAACCAGAAATTAAATTTAGTAAAAATGTGAACTGATAAAATAAACCAGTATCAGAAACCAATGCAACCTTGATTTCTTTGTTAAAACTTTATCATCATCAAGGATAGGCATCCATTAAGGCTGGCTGCTTCTATCAAAATGATGAAAGTAATGTTACCATGAGCTCCATTCCTTTCAAATGTGTGTGCAACATCATGATACATGTATGAAAGGAGCAGTCTGCTTGTTCTCTTTGAAATAATAGAAAATATTTATAGGTCAGGTTTTAGATTTTGGCAGTGGTTTGCTCTCCAAGCTTGTTTCAATTTACTTTCTGAATGTTTCGTTACCAGACTAGGTAACATCATCAGCAGGTTTTTCTTGTCCTATTCTCCTTAGCATATAAAGTGTGCCAGTTTGGTCAGTTGGTCATGTGATTGGTTGTTCCTTTGGAGCGATATTTAAATTCTGAGCAGCTGATTGGTTCTCTTGTTGATTGGTCTTTCAAATGGTTGATTGGTTTTTCTCTTTCTGCCTGCTTTCATCATTCTACATGCCACAGCTGCCACTGAGCATAGTTGGTGTAAACCTAAAAGCTGATGCTTCAGATCTTTTGCATCTGCTAATATTTCCTGGAAGAAGATAGAAAAGAGAAGATACTCTCTTCTGGGCTTCAGTAAACTCATGTTCACACCCCTAAATTATGTCTTAGCTTTGCAGCTAATGCACACTATTAGTGTCTTAACCATTCTATATGGTGGGTGAGAATTAGTATTATTTTTTTCCCAATAAGAAGATTGAGAGGGAAAAATACATTTGCCTAACATTTGTCTATTCAATCAATGGGTAGCAATGAGATATAAATGAGATGTGTTATGCAATACTTCCTAGAGATTTTTTTGTTTAGAAATCACAGAACATAGAAATGTGAAACAGGGAAGTTGAAATACCGCAAAACATGAATGCACTTAACAATATGGTGAGAAATAATAAACAAAAATCCTAATATTAGACTGGCCACGATTCTCTGTGAGGAGAATTATATGAAATTCGAGACATGTCTGAAAAAGCAAAAAAATTTAAAAAAATGATCAGGCACAGTGAAGCAATTTTCTGTCACTGAATGTTGTAACAAGTTCAGCTCAGTCTGAGTATTTATTTTTAGATATTACAATAAAGAAACCTCTTTTTCTCTCTGTCTTTCCCGTCTAGAAAGACAGAGTTCTACTTGGAGGACCTGGAAGCTTTTATTGGCAAGGTAAAACAAGGGATTTGATGAATAAAATGACGGTTACTTAATTTGTTTACTCTTGGCCTGATGTAAAATGATTATTTTTTTTATTCTACAGATATTGTGAGTTAGAAGTAGCTGAAATAGACATGTTATGTGGGAATGCTTAGTCTTTTTCTGATTGACCTTTCTTAGCTGTTTTTCTCCTATGAGGTGCCTGATCCTCATAAGGGCTATAAACAGGTGTAGGAAGGGAAAATGCATTACCTTTACTGGATTCCCTGTTGTAAAGCAGAAATATATTTTTAGGGCACCTGAATATTTCAGAAATCCCAATATAAAATAACATTTCCTGGTGACAGGCAGAGGCCAAAGTATTGAATACGTAAACAGTGATTATATTGTTTACACATTCCTGAAACAGCTCAATTTCAAATAGTAATGACCATTTACATTTAATAAAATTACATATTTATATATGTAATTTAATCAAATTACACTATCTGGGCTACCAAACGTCAGATAGTTATCAGGAGACAGCAAATTCTTTACTTTCATTAAATTGTCATCTGCTTTTTTGCAATCCAGAGATTTATTTATGTTGTTGCCATAGTTAACTATTAAACTAAGTTATTGCTCTGCTCAAAATTTGAAAAGGACTTTTCTCAGCAGGAGAAGTTATGCACATCTGCATGTTAGGCTTTAATCCTCATGCTTCTGGTAAATTAGGGTCCCAGATACAAAAACAGAAATGAATATGCTTTGGCTTTATAATACTGCAAGATTGCTGTTTTTCTATCACAGAATACTGTTGTGGAGATTAATCTGAGTGGGGTTTTCCAGCTATTTGCTATCAATTGTGGGTTTAGCCAGACACTCCAGCCTAGGAATTAGGTGTAAGTGCATTTGTTGAATTTTGAGCCACTCAACAAAGTACTTAAATAATGGATACAGGTCACTCTGTGAAATCTATACTATAGTATACTTCTATGAACTATAGAAGACTTTGCTAAGGAGTGTTAAATTTAAATTTACCAGCAAAGAAATAGAGGGAGACAAGTTGTCTTCCTTTATTTCTTCGTTGGTAAATTTAAATTTAACACAAAAATAGTTTGTTGCGGAAGCAACTGCCTGCAAAGGCTCCTGGATTGGGGCTGAAAGGCGGAAGCAGAAGCAGTGTGCTCCATCCCATATTTGGGTAGACCAGGTTGCCCTGATAGACCCGTCTCACCAGAAAAACACTTCTGCTAAGGACTTATAGACCATATCTTAATTGTGAGTATGTCACATAGGATCCTGCTATCTTTATCCCTTTTGTTAGACCAAAAATGAACCAATAAAAATGTTTTTTTTCCCCAGACTTAGTTTGGCTTTCCTATTCACAAATACCTAGTAATAGCAATAGCACTTAGACTTATATACCACTTCACATGACTTTGCAGCCCTCTCTAAATGGTTTACAAAGTCAGCATATTGGCCCCAACAACAGGTTTCCAAGCTGACATTATAGAATTGCATTTTATGACGAGACAACAAGTATCTGCTCAGAACTGTATTATTTCAAGGTATTCCCTTTCGCTTTTCTCCAGGTCAGCTAATCTCTGATCAAGTGGCTGAGATTGTGTCAAAATACAGCCCTAAAATCTACACAACCAAATACGATCACCAGTTAGCAACGCGGTCAGCTAGTGCTACTTTCGACGACAGTTATTTGGGTGGGTACTTGACTCTGAAACAGGAAATGTTGTAAATTTGTGATAAAATCAATCTTGGCATTCTTCATCCTAACACTCACTGGGATGAAACTTCCCAATGAGATCAGTGAAAATATGTTTGGTTATGATGTTTCTGAAAGAAGATCTGTCCTATATACAGCCAAATTAAATGTATGTATGTATGTATGTATTTATGTATTTATGTATATGTATATATATGTATGTATGCATGTATATGTATGTGTGTGTGTATGTGTGTGTATGACACATTTTTACTGGAGAGTTTTCAGTTTCCCTGTTCAAGTAATTATTTTTAAAAATGCAATCTATACTTAAGCTGTATTGGATAGTGAATTCTAATTCTGCAGTTGTGTACAGGTAGTCCTTGACTTACAGTAGCACTGAAAATGTGACTTACGACAGTTTTTCACAGTTATGACCTTTGCAGTTTCCCCATGGTCATGTGATCAAAATTCAGACACTTGGCAACTGACTCATATTTATGACAGTTGCCGTGTCCTATGATCATGTGATCCCCTTTTGTGTCCTTCTGACAAGCAAAGTCAATGGTGAAGCCAGATTCACTTAACAACTGTGTTACTAACTTAACAACTGGAGTAATTCATTTAACAACAGAAGTAAGGAAGGTCATAAAATGGGGCAAATGTCTCTTAACAAATGTCTCACTCAACAACAGAAATTTTGGGCTCAGTCATAGTTGTAAATTGAAGATTACCTATATTCAGTTTTTTCCAATTTTGAAAGAGAAATAGCACCCCCTGTTAGTCAACAGTGAGAATGATTTCAACAGCTCCGTGAACAAGTTTATTTTAAAATAGATGTCTAAAAATGTTTTTGGGTGCATCTCAAAGTAGAGCATCTCCATGAATTATTGAACTATTAATATTAATTCTTGAGTTCTCATTTTCTCATTTTCATGCTTGACAGGTTATTCAGTTGCTGTAGGGGATTTCAGTGGTGATGGCATAGAAGGTATGTCTTGTTGATATTTGCATAAACTGTCCAGAAACTAATGAATTTTGAATACGGGGGGGAAAAAATGAAAAAGTGCTAGGAAATAAATAATCCAGATGGCCTATTGAAATCTGTATTAACTTTTGCATGACTGAGTCTATTTATTTCAGCTACTATATTTTTTCCTTGGGGCTAGGAAAGAATAAAGATCAGAGAAAATTCTTTCTGCTTTCATTGCAGATATAGTAGAAGAAAAATAGAAGATCGTTGTTGACTGTTGGTGTCATTTCAATATATTCTGCCTCTCAGAAGTATCCTCAGTGATGACAAAATATAACCTCACAATATAGTCCCCGTTTTTCTGTATTTTCATTACAACCCATATAAGCACCTGAGGGACAGGTGTAGACACATGTTTCATCATTCCCCTCCCTCCTTTCACCATGGATGCACATAATCTTGATGCACATAATTTTAAGAGCCGTGGTTACGCAGTGGTTAGAACATAGTATTGCACGCTTACTCTGCTGACTGCATGCAGTTTGATTCTAACCGGGTCAAAGATTGACACAGCCTTCCATCCTTTCTAGATCAGTAAAATAAGGACCCAGATGATTGAGGGTAATACGCTGACTCTGTAAACAACTCAGAGAGTAGAGCACTGTGAAACAGTATATAAATCTAAATGCTTTTCTATTGCTATTAAGGAAGCACAGTTGGTGCTTACCTTTGAAAACTTCCCCGGAGCCCTGCAGAGAATGATGCCAAAATAACTTTAATTTCTGTTTCCTAATATGATTCGATTGCTCATTTGTTCCCTATGACTATCATTAAGTGTTGTACCCTATGATTCATGCCAAATGTATCTTTTCTTTTATGTACACCGAGAGAGTATGCACCAAGACAAATTCCTTGTGTGTCCAATCACACTTGGCCAATAAATAATTCTATTCTATTCTATTCTTAATTCTGGATTTTTAATTATTATATTGATAGTTTTAATACTGTTTTTATTCGTTTTATTGTATTGTATATATTTTTAGCTATGTGCGCTGCCCTGAGTCCTTAGGGAGTAGGGCGGCATACAAGTTGAATAAACCTAAACCTTAAGACAACAAGAAAGAACATTGTAGCAGGGAAAGAACTCTCCAGAAATGTGGCAAACGTTATAATGATATTGGTAACTCAGAAGCCAAATGAAGACAATAATTAATAATATTTTATATCCACAATTTCAGCTGCATAGAAATTGCTTAAAGAAAAAGGTTTGTGTTTTGTGTATGCAGTCAGACAGACCAGACAGCATTGTATCAGATTCTTGTATTTGGGATGGGGGAGGAGAGGGGAAATTGAGCATGTAGTCTTATCTCTATGAGTACATATCTGGATTTGCAAATTGATAAATTAAATTAAAATTAGCAAAGGTATTGAAATCTTGAATCTTGAAAAGTATTATAGAAAAATATTTTTAAAATCTTGCACGAAATAAGTTATTTTGAGGGGAAAATATCTGTCCATTCTTCCTTCTTTAGGTATTATAACAGTGTAAGTCTACATACATTTTTTTTTTAAAAAATCGAAAACTACATATATTACACATACCCGCTGAGAATATAAAATTACAGCACCAGAAACAATTGGATAGAAATTATGATTGTAAGCATTAGGCTTACTAATACCTTTCTGCACCATCCAAGATTTTTATGTTTGAAGAACTTGTATTTTTTAATTAAAAAGCTGGCATGGTGCAGAACAAAGAGCTAATCTTCAGCACTTTTATAAAATTAAAATGGTAGATAGTAGTAGCCCAGTGCATTGATTGAAATGATATTGCTCTTCCCAGAAAAGTAAGATAAACTAGAAAAATAAAATAGCAGGAAGTAATCTCATGAATTTGCCCTTTGGTAAATGAATATCCACATTTGCTACACAATTAACCCAACCGGGCTTTGAACACAAAATGTTCCATATTTTCAGTAAATACTTATCATTTTATGGTACAATTTATCAGTACCATTAGTTTATTTTTTATTCACATATTTGTTTACTTATTTACTAAAATGTGTAATTACCTATTCCAAGGACTCTGGAAACCATTACAATATAAATGATTTTTGCAATGTTATCTCATGCATGCAACTGCTTTGGTAGAAACACACTAGTATGTAATTTTATTCTGAAGAAGTTATTGCTCTGTTACAAAATGTACATAATTAAAATGTTTGGGGTTCCAGGTAATTCATTAAAAGCAGTTATTTTTTGAATAAGGGCCTACAATAATCATTTTTTACAATCATTTTATTAAAGTACTGCAATTGTAATTGCAGTAGTAAAAGCTAATAGAAACTTTAAAAAAGTAAGAAAAGTAGAATAAAAAGAATAAAAAGCGCAAAAGAAAGAAACAAAAGAAAGAATATAGTCAAAGATAAAGAAAAGTATTATATAACAATGATTTTCAGCCTTCATCATAATAAGTATAAACAATGTTAGTAATTTTTTGGTCTCCTCTTTATTTACAACCAATGATATTTTCATTGCATGTCAATCTTTTATCTCTAAACAAATTCATACATCATTGTCATTTCAGTCCTGGGGTTGCTAGAAATAACAACACATCTATTTTAAGCTTGATCAAATAAATCAACTTTCCATTCCTTTATTTTACTTCTACCAATTTTAATCTTTAGTCCCTTCATGTAATGTTGTAGACCTTCCTCCATAGATTAACCATTTTGTGAAAGGGATCACAAGCTATTCTCAACATTCAAAATGTTCCCACTAGTCTAAAAATACTTGTGTACTTCTGTAATATAATGAAAACTCTAACTAGAAATTTTGATTGAATACTTTGGAAAACACTGAAAAAAATTAACATTCCTTCATGATGATTCTGGGATTGTTTTATTATCTCTGTTTCCTAATGTTAATGTGAAAATGATTACTTTAAATTCTAGAATTCTTGTTGCAAAACACTGGAAAACTGAATATGGTGAAATTTAAATTGTTTTGATTGAAACAAAGGGTTTGGAAGACTACCCAGTGAAGGATAAATTGACTCAAATTTGCTCATTTATTAGCCACATTACTAACATTCTTCCTAATTATTTGTATTTGTATAGCCAGTCCATTATAATATGATATATTCCATTCACATCTATTTGAGTCTTTTCTTATTTAATAATAACTCCTAAGATTTGAATTCATAGCAGTCATTCTACAAAAGAATGACCCACTTGCATTTATGGTATTTCTACCATATGAAATAAACAAGACTGATTGATTTGCTTTTAGACTTCTGGATCACTTTCTTCACAAAGTATGACAAAATAGACTTTTCACAAGGACAGCACTGCTCTGCTATTTGTTAAAGCAGCATCCTTTTGCTTTTGCAGTCACATGAATTGGCTTAGTGTAACTGAGCAAGAATGACATCCATAAAAACTATGAAGACACACTGTCACCTGAAAATTACACTAAAAGGATGGGGTGTGTGTGTGGAATGTTCTAGGGAGCATAGTTTCAAAAGAAATTTTATGCACGTAGAAAGTTACATTTGTCTACCCTGCCTCATTCTTTAATTCTGTATTTGGCAAATAATTTATTTACAAATTAAATATCCTATCTTATTTACTTTCTAAATGAGCCTGTGCAAAAGCAGTTTGACCTGGTGGTTAAGACATCAGGCTAGAAACTGGGAGATTGTGAGATCCAGTCCTGCCTTGGGCACAAAACAAGCTGGGTCCTCTTGGACAGTCACTTTCTCACAGCCTTACAAAGGAGGCAACGGCAAACCACTTCTGAAAAACCTTGCCAAGAAAAATGCAGGGACTCATATAGGCAGTCTCTGAGAATCAGTCAAAATCGTGGTGGTGGGGTGGGGGATCTATGTAGTCCCATCCTGCCCTTTTTGTCTCATAAGTAAATCTATGATCTGCAGTGCCCTCAATACTATCTCCAGGATAAAGGCACTGAACACAGAAGGAATTCTTTTGAATAAACCAATAGAGATTACAGTCTTGTGCATAGTATTTTAAACCAGCTATACCTCATAATTATCATAAACTTTTTTGAGCTTTTGAAAATACCTAGGATTTTTCAAACACTTGAGTAATCTTGAAAATTATAGAAAAGTAATTCAATTACTCTATATGTATATTATCCTTTGGATATCAAAATATTTGGAAAAAAGATTGAAATCTGCTTGCTAAAATACAGGAAATTCTTTGTCAAAATGCTGCCAATTTCTATTTCTTTAGATTTTTTTTATAAGGTATATTTCAATTCATAGGAAAGTCATGTCTACTTTGAGTCAATTCCTGGTGAATTCACGAAGACATCCAAGTATTTCCTATAGTTCAAACGTGTGTTAAAAATACGATTGTAAGCAAGAGATCTCAACTCTACACCAGCAAAAGAGGATTAGGGTTGGGGGCAGCGACTCCTGGATTGTTCCATGCTACTGCTTGTAATATGTGATACACAACATTGTCCAATCATCCTTTTCCAGTAATCTGTCCATAAGTCGCTTTTGTTTCTTTTTAATGATATTAATACTTGTTCAGTATTTATTATTGTTGTAGCTTATCTCGAGTATCTCATCATTCTTCTTCCTGTTTCTTTCTTTGCTTTGCAAAGTTGCCAACTGCAGGTCTCCTGGATTGTAAGGAACTCATGCTCTTGTCACCTCCAGGTTGGACTACTGCAATGCCCTCTACATGGGGCTGCCCTTGAGGAGCACTCAGAGGCTCCAACTGGTCCAGAATGCAGCTGCGTGGGTGATCATGGGAGTACCTTGTTACTCCCATGTTACGCCACTCTTGCGTGAGTTGTACTGGCTCCCAGTGGCCCTCCGAGTGCACTTCACAATGCTGGTCTTGACCTATAAAGCTCTACATGGCTTAGGCCCTGGGCACCTTCTGCCATTAGCATCCTCCCAGCGCCCGGTTCGTTCCCATAGAGTTGGCCTCCTCAGGGTGCCGTCAGCTAGACAATGTCGACTGGCGACCCCCAGGGGGAGAGCTTTCTCTGTGGGAGCACCGACCCTGTGGAATAATTTGCCCATAGAGCTCTGGACATTCCCCGACCTCCGCTCCTTCCATCGTGACTTAAAGACGTGGTTGTTTTACCAAGTGGGCTACGCCTGACTGTTTTTATCGTTTTTATATTTGTCTAAATTTTTATTGCTATACCCCTTTTTAATGTTTTATTGTTGTATGTTTTGTTATGATTATATTTTATATATGTCTTGTTTTATAATTGTTTTTTATAATTGTTTATGATTGTAAGCCACCCTGAGTCTCTCGGGAGGGCGGCATAGAAATCCAATTATAAATAAATAAATAAACCTGACAGTCCCCATCAATGATACAGTCTTCAATGGTTTTCACAATAAAATGGTAAAACCTGAACATTTAATTTAATCAGAATTCATATAACCTGTCAGTTCCTAATAATGTCCAAATAAATGGTTCCTGAGCTGGTTGCATTGTACTTGAACTATTGTACAGCTTTTAGGTTCAGTTATTCAATACTTTATTCTGGCCTTAATTTAGGGTCCAGAATGCTACTCTTCAGACTATTATGAAACTTTATTATTTTACCATTAGCTATTTTTATTCCCAATTATTACTTTGGCTGATAGCTGTGAAATAAACTGATAAAAATTGCTGGTGTTGAAACATAGTGCCCTGTTATGGCTGTTATCAGCTATTTGAAATTGTTACTGGTGACTGATGAGTTAGGGCATTTGATCTGATTAGCATGTCAGCATAGATTAGTTTTTCTGCATATTAGAATAATTATGTGACAATTCAAAGCCTTGGACTCAATTTTCACATAAACTATGTTGCTTTTCAAACCTGGGTAAAAGTAGTTTTGCTTTGTATAATGACACAAAAATCCATTACCCAACCACAATGGGGACATTTAAACTGATTTAAAAGTATTTTATTTATATTGAGTGAAAAGGATAAACAGTTTTTCGTAATGAAGAAAAATATTTGGGAAGCGCTGAATTAAAGATACACTACAAATGCTTCTTTTTCTTTATTACTGTGAACCAATTAACATTTTTTTTCTTTTGTGCTTATTAATATATAGATGTTGATATTATCCTTCAGACAGAGGCTTATTTTTTATATTATAATTTTATAATTGCCTGTAATACACTATAGTACTATTGGGTTTTTTTGCCCTATGGTTGTTTTATTCTTACTTATAAGTTCATAATAAATACTATACATGTATTATTAATATCATTAAAAAGAAGAAACAAACACTACTTATGGACAGATTACTAGAAAAGGCTCATGGATAATTGGTTTTATAAATGGTTAATGCAGCATGGCTATCATAGGAACAAAATGGAAGATTATAGAAACACCAAAAATGGAAGAATGGATTGTGAACAGGGCTAAATTTGCAGAAATAGAAAGATTGACTTGTTCAATTAAGAAAAGAACCTCTCTTTAGATCAGCGGTTCTCAACCTGTGGGTCGCGACCCCTTTGGGGTTGAAAGACCCTTTCACAGGGGTCGCCTAAGACCATCGGAAAACAGATATTTCCAATGGTCTTAGGAACTGAGACACCGCTCCTCTATCAATATAGGTTCAATATAAGGGGCCGTGGGTTTGCACGACACATTTGAAAGCAAACTGAAGAGGAGGAGGTGAAGGTACCATGGCAGTGGCAGCGACGGGGCTGAGAGTCGTCAGCCCCAAGCAAACGGCAGAAGCAGGAGGGGAGGGAGGCAAGGCAGCATGGGAGACAAGGTGGAACTGCCACTAGTAGCAGCAGAGGTGGGGAAAATAATGGAAGCACCGCCAATGGCCAGGAACAGCCTTACACTACGCGGCGGTGGCAGCAGCAGCGGGGACTCCTTGGGAAACGGCCAAGTCCACTGCCCCTTTGCCTGCCTCCTCGCCTCCCTCCCCGCTGTGGAGACAGACCAGGGGGCAGCAGCACCAAGAAAAGGGAGCCGTGACCAACATCTGCGTGTGCTGCGAGGGAGAGGAGGTGGAACTACTGAAGACTGTGCTGCTTTGGAGAAAGGCATTCAGTGGGGGTCACCACAACATGAGCTGTATTAAAGGGTCATGGCATTAGGAAGGTTGAGAACCAGTGGTGGGTTGCACCCAGTTCTGCCCGGTTCGCGCGATCCAGTAGTGGTGACGTTGTGACATCACCGAACCGGTTCTCTGCACAGATAGCCAGGCCCACCCACACACCCGTACTTACGGTTTTCCAGAAAAAAACCTCAAAACAAGCACTCTGGTCATGTGCAGAGCGCTTGTTTCAAAGTTTTTTTCCGGAAAAAAAGTTGGTGCGCATGCGCGGAGCGCATGTTTGGCAGACGCACGAGCAAAGCAAGTGCGCATGCATGGATCACGCACAGAACACGTGCAGGAAGTGAACCGGTAGTAAAGGTAAGTAGAACCCACCCCTGTTGAGAACCACTGCTTTAGATTATCATGCTAATCAGGTAGCCAACAAGGAAAAAATGTAGCTGGCTTATCCATCCCTGATATTGAATAATCTAATGTGACCATGTCTCAACTCTTATTAATATTTTTCATTTATTAATAGATCCTATTTCTGAGTATCACAAGATATTTCCTGAATATACAGTATCTAATAGGCACATGGACAATCAAGAAACTTATATAAGGCAAACACAGTGTGCAACACATTAAATTGATATGTATGTTGATTAAATTATTCAAAATTTAGGAAAGATGAATTAATTTTCAAAATTTAGGGTACTTTGTTGGAACAAAACTATAAGTAGAAGTATAATCTTCTATAGGTAGTCCTCCACTTATTACAATTGAGTCCCAAATCTCTGTTGCTAAGTGAGACAGTTTTTAAGTGAGTTTTGCTCCATTTTACAATTTTTCTTGCCATAGTTGTTAAGTGAACACTGCAGATGTTATATTAGTAATATGGTTGTTAAGTGAATCTGGCTTCCCCATTGACTTTGCTTGTCAGAAGATTACAAAAGGTAATCATATAACTCCAACCAGAAAGATATACTTATGACTGCAACTGTCATAAGTATATCAGTTGCTAAGCACTTGAATTTTGATCATGTGAACATGAGGCTACTGCAATGATCATAAGCTTGAAAAACAGCCATGACACTTTTTTCAGTGTAATTTCAAGCAGTCACTAAACAAACTGTTATAAGTTGAGAACTATCTTTAGACCTAAATTACATGTTATACTTACTAATTATATTTGTACATCTTAAGTACTGATGTACTATTTTTCCCCGAAAATAAGATCCTGACTTATATTTTTTTAACTCCGAAATAAGCACTTGGCCTTATTTTCAGGGAGGTCTTATTATTTTGGGGCATATGGAGCAAGATGGGGCTCCTCTTGCCATCTTACCTGATTTCCAGCTCTGTTTCCCTAACCCTAACCAGAGGAAATGGTGGGGACTGGCTGCACATGAGCTTATTTTCAGGGGAGGGCTTATTTTTGGGCGAGGATTTATTTTCAAAGGAGGGCTTAAAAATAAATTTTTGGGGAAACACGGCAAAATGTCAGTAAATAATGTATTTATGTATATATTGTAATGTATTAGCACAAGGCCAAGTAAAAGGTTAAAGGGGTATGACTGCAATTTTCCCCTTGATAAATATTAAAAAACAAATAGAAAAGTAGCACAGCTACTTTTTAGTGGTTGTTCCAGAAGCCAGTGGACTGAAAGACATTTAGTCTTTGGCCTCCTTGTTTCCTAATCAGAAGATACATAGTAATCCCTCTAGGCAAGTATTGCCTGCCACATTTTATTATTGAAATATTGAAAGGCAGATAAGTATTCCATGGAAGACACAGTGCTCTATCTGGAATCAGTTCAAAGGCTTTTCTCATGATTTGATGCAAAGTTATATCAATTTAGTTTAATGGCACCTTATTCTTGTTACTCTTAATGTAATCCTCTGTTCAAGAAATATAACCGTGCACAAGGTCTTATAATACGACAAATACTGGTGACACTGACATATCAAGGAGACAGGTGAATCTGGCAACCGAATATATTAAAACATTACAATGATTCTTAGCTGTCAAGAGCTAGCATGTCAAGAGATTTATAAATCAAATAGCTTCAAATTACTTCATGTAATTTGAAAGAATTTACTCTCAGACTGATCTTTTGCTAGGTATTTATATTTAACAATTTTTGATCAACTTAATTTTCTTTGTTCATTTTGTACTAATTATGTTCTTTATTTTATAGATCCAAACATTCACTGTAAGTTGTCTTTATTATGATCAGCCCATAGATATTAATCTTATGATCCCTGAAATGTCTTACAAGAGAGAATCTAGATCAAAACCTGAAACCAAATCTTGATATTAGCAATGGAGTGTGTCCAGCAAAATTAGCATCAAAATAACATACATTGTGGTCTACTTTTTCCTATCTCAACACATTTATTAATTCTTGGAATGGATAGAAAAGAAACACCTGCAGTTAGGGATTATTTTTAATTCTAAATGCCAATAGCAATATAGCAGAGAAGAGCATTTCAGAATGATTAACAAAATCAAACAAGCAACTCTAAATTCTGAAAATAGCTCTGGGAAATTCATATATGAAAGTAGTTTGCGACAGTTACCGGTATGTACATTTTCACTAAAGTGGCTTAATTTTACGTCTAACTAAAAAGCTCTGACTTGTCCCTGCATAAGACATTTGGAATCACATTTCTTTGAAAAACCTGGCATGCCAACACTGCTTCACAGAAAGGGTTATCAGAACCTATATTTCCTGCACTAAATTTTATAGAGAATCCAAGACATAGATAGCTTGAGCAAAGGATTCCTTCATGCTTGAAAGACAGATCTCTTTTCCTTGCATCATTACTTTCTCCTCAAATTTCTTGGGAGTGGTTCATGTCTCTTCAAAAGGCAATCTTGGTTGCTGACTTAAACAGTCTAGTGGTGTTACATGACATAATCTTCTGACTGAGAATTTTTTCTCAGCATCTCTTTAGGATTCATCTCAAAAAGCTAATTGTTTCTGTGTTTGTCCTTCCTTCCTTCCTTCCTTCCTTCCTTCCTTCCTTCCTTCCTTCCTTCCTTCCTTCCTTCCTTCCTTCCTT
>JANHFM010002833.1:13867-24573 GCA_032468115.1 Grayia smithii
CTTGCATTTATGACCTTCCTTGCATTTATGGTCTTCCTGATGGTTAGAAAAATTAATCAGTGGAACAACTTGACTCCAGAAGTTGTGAATGCTCCAATACTGGAAATTTTTAAGAAGATGTTAGATAACCACTTGTATGAAGTGGTGTAGGGTTTCCGCCCTAAGCAGAGGGTTGGACTAGAAGACCTCCAAGATCCCTTCCAACTCTGATATTCTATTCTAAACCTTTGGAGTCTTACAGGAAAGTTGAAGTAAAATCATAAAACTGTGATGTTTCATTGGTGACTGCTTTGCATAAAGACCAAGTTGCTGGACCCAATTGTGATTGTTAAATAAACAAGGAGTGCCTATATACAGGTAGTCCTCAACTTACAACAACTGAGCCCAAAATCTCTCTTGCTAAGCGAGACAGCTGTTAAATGAGTTTGCCCCATTTTATGATTTTTCTTGTCGCAGTTGTTAAGTGAATCACTGCAGTTAAGTTAATAAAGTGGTTGCTAAGTGAATCTGCCTTCCCCAATGACTTGGCTTGTCAGAAGGTCGCAAAAGGGGATCTCATGGCCCCTGTTTATGCAACTGTCATAAATATGAGTCAGTTGCCAAGCGTTTGAATTGAATTATGTGAGCATGGGGGGATGCTGCAAGGTCATAAGTGTGAAACCCCTTTTTGCAGTGCTATTGTAACCACTAAATTTATGGTTGTAAGTCAAGGATTAAGTGCATTTAGTTTTTTAAATAAGCATCACGCTTTCCCTTTCTTTTGTCTCACCATCCTTCCAATGCTGGAAAGAACAACATGCAGAACTGGAAATAACAGAAAGGGTTTCTGCAAGCAATCTGTTCATCTCATGTTCAGCCTTTCTCACAGCCGACACACCTCACCACCTCAGGGCGGGAGCTGCAAGGAGGGACTGGGAAGGGTGTGACCCTCCACCCTGGTCCCCTGCCAGGGTTCTTCCCTTGGGAGTCCAAAGTATAGCTGGCCAGATCTTCTACACCTCCCTTCCCTTAGGTTTCTTGGCATGCCCAGAAAGTGAAGGAGAGACCAAGGAGTTACCTAAGTAGAGGTGATTCACTGATTCTTTGTATCTGGCCTTACAAAATGCTTTAGGCAAGGTCATCCAACTGACATTTGGGAAAGTTAAATTTTGAAATGCATTACTTTTTTTAATGTAGAAAAAAAAATCACTAGCTACAAGAAATGCAAAAATGAACCAGAGTAAAAAAATATAAAGAAAACGGAGAAGAGAAAAAATGTCAATATCAGTATCAATATGAAACCAACAATAGTACCATTCAGGGGTGAAATCCAACAGATTCTGACAGGTTCTGGAGAACCGGTAGCAGAAATTTTGAGCGGTTCGGAAAACTGGTAGTGGAAATTTTGAGTACTTCAGAGAACCAGTAAATAACAACTCTGGCTGGTCCCAGAGTGGGGTGGGAATGGAGATTTTGCAATATCCTTCCCCCAGGAGTGGGGAGGGAATGGAGATTTTGCAATAACCTTCCCCTGCCATGCCCACCAAGCCACGCCCACAGAACTGGTAGTAAAAAAAATTGGATTTCACCCTTGGTTGAGGGTATACGGAGACATTCTTTAGAGCTCAGAGAAGTGATAGGTACGGATAGGTATGGGAGAAAGTAATCTGAGAGAACACAGAAAGAGATGAAGTATTCCTCTGAGGCATCTTGGATTAGCTGAAGCCCCGGAGGGCCAGTCCAATAAGTCTGATGTAGGAGGGGCATGGGGGGCGTCAAGATAGGGAACTATAAAATGTAATGCTTTTTAGGTGTGACTTCCTGGCTAAAACTCCTTTATTGAGGTCTGCTGGGATGCTGCCCCCCCCCCTATTTTGCAAAATAGCTTTTATGATTTCTTTTAATAAAGTCTCTTTGTTTTCATCGACCCAAGTGCTTTGTTGGCTGAAATTCATTTCCAACAGCAGGTAATATGTATTAGCAGGTAATAGCCAAAAAAGCCAATCCAATCGTTGGTTGTATAAACAGAGGCACAGAATCAGAATCGCGTGAAGTCTTAGTACCGCTTTGTAAAGCCTCAGTAAGGCCACACCTGGAATAACTACATCCAGTTTTGGTCACCACGTTACCAAAAAAAAAGATGTTGAGACTTTGGAAAAAGTGCAGAGAAGAACAACTGAGATGATTAAAGGCCTGGAGACAAAAACATACAAAGAATGGCTGCAGGATTTGGGATTGGCCAGTCTGGAGAAAAGAAGGACTAAGGGGGACATAATAGCAGTATTTCAGTATTTGAGGGGCTGCCCCAAAGAAGAGGGGAGTCAAATTATTTTCCAAAGCACCCAAGGGCAGGATAAGAAGCAATGGATGGAAACTCATCAAGGAGAGAAGCAACCTGGAATTTATTTTATTTATTTATTATTAAAATTTATATGCGGAGAAATTGAGGAGAAACTTCCTAACAGTGAGGATAATTAACCAGTGGAACTACCTGCCTCCAGAAATTGTGGGTGCTCCATCACTGGAGGTTTTTAAGAAGAGATTGGACAGCCATTTCTCTCCTGCTTTGGGGTGGGGGTTGGACTAGAAGTCCTCCAAGGTCCCTTCCAATTTAGTTATTCTGTTAGCTAGAGTAGGCACAATTCCTTTCAACATTGCTATTTAGCAGTGATGGTCTGTCTGCTAAAATAAAGCCAGGTCATGACACACATACTTGAAACTAAAACAGGAAGTCTGTAATTGCAGAGTGTGTCTGGCAAGAACAAAGAATGCTTATCAGGGGTGGGTTCTACTTACCTTTACTACCGGTTCTGATGATGCACGCACTTTGTGCATGATCGGCACGTGTGCGTGCCAAATGCACATTCCATGCATGCGCAGTAACTTTTTTGAGGAAAAAACCTCCAAAAAAGCGTTCTGCACATGCACGGAGCATGCGTTTGGCACAGAACTGTAAGCACGGGCGCGCAGGTGGGGCCAGCTCCCAGTCGCGGAGAACCCGTTCGGTGACATCACAGCATCACCATTACCGGATCGGGCAAACCGCCCCGAACCAGGAGCAACCCATCACTGAAGCTTATCTACAAGAAATATGCATGTGTAAATCTTGTAACAATTCTGGATAGTTAGAAAGCTGACAATTAGCAGATCTTAGGTAACAATTAGGAATAGTAATGCCCGGCAGCCAATAAAATGTGTATTAGATAACTCCTGGGGCATCCATTAGCCAAGGTTTAGGAATAGGGATAGTTAGAACCAATAGAAGAAATTATAAAATTATTACTAAAATGTTTATTAGATGATATTTCTTCTTATCTTGTCTTGTCCCGCCTTTCTTTCAGTGAAAATGTATAAAACTTAGTTAATCCTTTGTTCGTGGTTCTTGGCATTTTGGCCAGGAGCCCTTTTCCTTGGAGTATTCAAATACTCCATGCACTTCGGTGTCTGGCATCCATCATTGGCTTCGGCACCAGGCTCAGACCCAAATTGGGGACATCAATGTAATGATTGTGCATCAACACCCTTTTGATTAAAGAAACAATAAATACATCAGCCTTGGTGAAACAATGGTTCAGGCAATCAGTCTCACATATTTGTTTCAGAGGTTTGCCAATGATTTTAATAACCCTGTTGTCAATGTGGCTTTAGCAGAATCTTAATAAAGAAATGATGTTTTTTTAGGTAACCCTATTTATCAGTATTGCCTTTTCAGGAATAAGCTACAGGTATCATCACTTTCTGTTAAATACCAAAGCAGCAGTTGTGTATTATAAGCTGACAATTTTAACATATCAATATAATTTTCACGCATAACCTTTCAAATAAAATTTAAAGTTTCCATTCCAGTGCCATCAAATTTGCTTTATGTGAAATAGATAACAATTGCTAGCAAAGATCCAAATGTGATACTTAGACAGGTGTAAAAAAAATCCCAGTGAGATATTATTAAGAGTGCCAGTTTGTAATCTGTTAGAATGTTTTTTAAAAAGCAGCAGCATAAAAATATCTTCCAGAATTGCACTCCTACATTTTTATGCACATGCATAAAATTCTCTGATCAACATAAAACTGATTAGTATAAAATGGAGGGACTATTTTAATGCAAATAAAGTTTGAATAAAAGTTTTGTAAAAAAAAAAAAATACAGCATCTGGAGCAAGAAATAAAGTTTTGTGAGTGAGAGCCCTTAGCTTTTTTACTGAAGGAAGTTGGGGAAGGAAAAATTAAACTACTGGTATATTATAGTTGGGAAGAGAAAAATAATATTCAGAGTTTTATTGCTATGAGTTTTTGATAAAACACATATATTCTATGTACAAGATCTGTTTTAGATAGAGAAGCTAATAACTATGTCTGTCAGAATAAAATTGAAAACAATTCTGAGGTTCTGGGTGGTTAACTGCTTAATGAATTCTTTTTGCAGTGATGTAGTCCTAGTTATGTTTCTATCTCAAATTAAGGCTTCCATAGTGTTTAATCTGTAAACAAAAACAATAGATATATTTACTAGTTGAAGTTTACCTAAAAATTGAAATCTTTCCTTTTAGTCTATCTTGAAAGAATTTCTCAGCTAAAATTCTGTGTTCAGAGAATCTGAATGTTCTACGTGCTCATTTTTTTCATTCATGATTTTCCTTCCTCTACTACATAATTTCCAAATGCCTATGGAGATTCTCAGTCAGCCAGGTCATGGTTTTCCCAAAGTTTTCAAGAGGCAACTGGACTTTCAGAGCTGAAGAAGCTTCTTGGATGAGAAGTGAAACATCTTCAAAGAAAAACCAAGAAGTCCAGTTGCCTCTTGAAAAAGCACCTTTGGGATAATTTCCAAATATTTTAAGGTATATAATTGGGGTAGGAACATCCATCACTTTCACAATTTTCAAATTATCAGTTTTCATTTTAATAGAAAATATCATTGTAACATTAGAAATGAGCCCCATGTCTTCAGTGAGAATTGGAGTAATCTCTCTTGAAGATTCTGCACCAGATCTAAATTAGATCTGGATCTCCGTGAACTCACATGGCTCCTGCTGAGAGCTTATCCCATAATTCTGCGCTTCCCTGCAGCATATTTAAAACTAATGTAAAATTATTTTTTTTAATATAGAGACTGCAAAAGCTTGTAACTGATCTATTTCCACAATTGCTGTAATTCTTCCCTCCCTCCACCTCTTAGCTGCTGATTCTAACAGGTCTGTCAAGCAGAAAGATTTCTCATCTCCTCATTCCTAATACAACTACAGAAGTGTATGCAATATGAAGCACACAAAGTGGGTGACCAGCAATTTGTTTTATTTCACTTTTGCATGGAATGGAAAGGTGAATAGAATTCATGTTTTTAATATATGGGGAATGAGCATATGTAAATTATGCTCCTTCACATAAGGGATACCTGCCTTCAGACTTTGGTCCTTCTTAGAATTTACATGATTTCTCTGGAAACAGAAAGTTGGCATATAATTAAGCTACTTGTACACATATGCCTTTCACTGTATGCAAACTGTGCCAAGAACCTATGAACTTACCTGGAGCTGACATAAAGGTGTCAACTGGCAGCCAACATGACATGGAGATCTTCTGACAGCAAATAGCTGATTTGCACTTTTAAGAAAAGAAGCTCTCTCCTTGTTTAATCATTTGCCAGGGCTCTTGATGAGCAGAAACCATCAGGAAGAACAGCCAGCCACAGCTCCACTCAGGATAAGTCTTGAAAATCCATGGCTCCTGGCCCAGATCTTCATGGAAACTATCAGGATCCAAAGAAGGAAGAGCAATGCTACAACATGCCCCTTTTTCTCAGCTCCAAGAATGTATGGATGGTGGTGCTTCTGAGTAGAATCAGTTGGACAGTAGGAAGCATAAGCTGTCCCAAGGAATGTACATGCCAATACCTAACTGTCAATTGCACAGGGAAATTGCTGGAAAAGTTCCCAACTACAATTCCACTGGATACCAGGCAGCTGGTTCTGACTCAAAACAAACTCAGCTACTTGCCCTCACTAAAGTTGCATTTTCTCAGTGACTTGGTCTACCTAGATTGCAGCAGCAACACTTTAGGCAAGGATCTGGATTTCACTTTTGCCAGCATGATCAAGCTTATCTACTTAGACCTCAGCTTTAACAACCTCACACAGGTAACATTTGGCACCTTTTCACAGCTCAGCAGTCTCGTGGTGCTAAAACTCTCAGACAATCCCAGCCTGATGGAGATTGAGAAGGACTCTTTTGCTAACAATACCTGGTTGAGGCATCTAGATGTGAGCCGCTGCAGCTTGATATTCATTGATATAAGTACGATCAGGGACTTGCCTAATCTGAGAAACCTGGGTTTAGGTGAAAATCCCTGGTTCTGCAATTGCTCCTTCATGGAACTATGTAGCTGGTTAAAGGAGAGTGGCATAACTATCCTAGGTGAGTTTGAAAAACTGAGATTATTATGATGTATTCTGTTCTCAAACTAGAGGACTATTGTATAATCAGCAATTTTGCCCTGAACTCCTGCTGTTTCTCCTCAGTTCATAAAATAAGGAATGTAAATGACACATTTTACATCTGTGGAGTTGAAATGAAACTAAAAACTTCTACATTAAATAACAGACTAACAGGATAAAAGAGTTGGAAGGGACCTTGGAGATCTTCTAGTCTATCTCCCTGTTCAAGCAGGAGACCAGTCTTAAAAATCTCCAGTGATATGTATGATTCTTGCATTAAAAACAAAGGAAAAAACAAAAAAACCCAAATCTTTTATTTATAATTTTGCTATGTATTGTTGTTGTTGTCATCTTTGTAATTAAGATTGGCAAAACATCATGTAACTCACAAACTATTTCAGTTTACACATGCAGTTTTATATTATTTGGCTTCTTCCATCAGTATGGTTCAATAGTCAATTCCTATTCTTCATGCATCTCAGAAAGACAAATAGGATTGAAAAACTAGATAATGTATTGGCTAAGAGAGTTCCACCTCTCACTGATGTCATACAATTCAACTATAGTGTTGCTGTCCATTCTGTGTCAAAGAGCAACACTATGTGTGTGAAATAAACACATCATTTTTCTGGTTTATATGAGGGTGATGGTTAAATTTTAATGCTTAGTGTAAGCATTAAAGTAAGTAAGTAAGTAAGTTGATCTAGGAGCAAGAGCTCCTTTTTCTCTCCCCTGGTTGAAATAAGATATCTTATTCAATACTAGCCAATAGCATAAGATAATACTGATAATTTAGTGGCTTCAGTTGACTGCCATCTGTGTAATCTATTCATTCCATTCTCCCAAAGTAAGATAAGGTTGTATGATATTCTGGGACTTAATATATTTAAGGATGAATGTATAAAAAACCTTGTAGTGATGTTACAGACATATTGGTTACGGTGTGAATATGTACTGCATATGTTATGTATACAGATGTTTCTATATTGTTGGTTGAAACAGTATAATTTCCACATCTGGACCAAACAACAAAAACATGATAACAAAGAGATGCAGAACATATTAAACTTTTGCTGTTTTCTAGTGATCACAGGTCAAGGTAAGACAACCCTATTTAACATTTGTGTGGAGCCACGAAGAGTATGGATCTGAAAATCCATGTATTAATGTCTAAAATAGCTCTGTTTAACAATAAAAATAGATTGCAGGTTATATATAATCAATAAAAAATATAACCAGTGAAAAATTAAAGCAAGTAAGTTTATTTATGTGCCTTCATAAAATGCTTACTAAATAGATATTTATAATTGTTGAAAATGTATGCATGTTTCATGTTACATACATATAATACATGTATGTTCGAGAAATTAATGTTGAAAGAAGTGAAACTGGCTGTGCATAATTATTTGATTCTGCCTATTTTGTTCTCTGTGACTAAAAGTTGAGTAAATCAAGCTTAAAAAGTAAGTTGAATGGATTGCTTTAAAAAGAGTATATGGTGAAAAAAAGGTCAAGAAAGAATAGGTGATGCATGAATGAATGTAAAAGTGAGTAGTTAGTTTGAAAAAGTACACTTAGATGGTTTGATCACATAGAAAGAATGAATGATTGAATTCTGAAATGCATAGGAAGAGGAAATGGTTTGAGAGGAAGGCATTGATTATTAGGATGGAGTTGATGACATTCTGAAAAAGAGTTTTTAAAAACAAAAAATAATATTTCCATTGGTCTGTGGATATGGTACAAGTTAGTTTGCAAGAACAGAAAGATATGAAGTGAAAATATTGGTCAAACTAGATTTAGCTATGTACTAATAAAGGATAATATTTGTAGGTCAGGGTTGACACAAGGGATTCTTGGTGCTCTCTGAGCTTGCTTGTTTTCTTGCAGACATTTCATTACCCAAACTAGGTAACATCAATGCTAGTAAGGAGGGCTGTTTGCTATCAGTTTATATTCTGCTGGCTTGCCTGTTGGTGGAGGTAGTGTTAGAGATTCTTCGGTTGGGCTATTTGTGTTAGATAGTGAGACAAGAGGTTTCCACCAAGTTACTCTGTTTGGGCGGGAGAATACTGAATGCTGATTGGTTAATGTGTGATAGCCCTCTATATAAGAGAGCATTGCCAGTGAGTACTTTGCTGGTTGCAGATAGTGCCTAATAAAGAGCTGTTGTTGAAGTCAGTCTCCGAGCTTTCCTTTCACCCGATCTAACACTGGCGACGAAGGTGGGATCCAGGAAGAAATAAAAAGAGCTGACTACGAGCAACCCAGCCTGGTGGATGAAGAAGTGGCACTTCTGTGCACCAAATTCAAATACCGAAATGGTGGCAAACATGTCCGCATTTCACCCACCAACGCCCTTCAATCCAGCGAAGGAGACTTGGGACACATATATGACCCGGTTCAGATGCTTCTTGGAAGCGAACGATCTCCTTAGCCTGCCGGACAATAGGAAGAGGGCATTATTCCTCAGTCACTGTGGCCACGATATTTTCGACACCGCTGAGTCACTGTTGGAACCAACTCTGGTACAGCTGGTACCGTGGTAGGTACTTCAGAACGTGCTGAAGGCCCACTTCGCCCCGGCGCCATCAAAAATAGTGAGGTGATATGAGTTCCGACACCGCATGCAATGAGATGGCGAAACTATAAGCCAATACATGGCTGCCCTTCGGAAAGCTGCAGCTCACTGCGAGTTCCGGGACTTAAACAACATTCTACTAGATCAACTGATCTGTGGCATGAAGGACTGTTGCCTGCAACACCGCTTACTAGGAAAGACCAACTTAACCCTAAAAAGCCCTCAATGAGGCTCGGGCCTCTAAATCCTCAACTAAAGCAGCCAATTCGCTGCAAAAGCTCGCTGCTGCCCCCACGACCACCAAGGCATCGTCTACCATGCATAAAAGCCACCAGGTAGATGACCAGTCAGGGAGCAGCGAGGAAGAGGTCTACCAGACTAACCCGCGGAAAGTTAGAGACCATGCACAACGGCCAGCATTCTGTGCAAGTTGCAGGGACCAGCATTCCTGGGCATCCTTCCATTTCAAGGACGCCACATGTCGCTGTTGCAGGAAAAAGAGGCATTTGGCCAGGGTCTGTTGGGCTAGTATGCCACTCAGAATCCAGCCAGCACCAGAGCCCCCCCCGGATGGACCAGCCCAGACCGAAAAAGAAGGAGGCTTGGATACCACGACAACACAGAAACAACACCGAAACTTCTGACACAAACCAGACACGGGTTGCCAAGGCCAGCATAGCCTGCAGGAAAAAGCTGAAGGTCACCATGGAGATGGAGGTCGACATGGGATCCTCAGTGACTATCCTGGCATACCCTGAAACGAGCCATGCCAAGCCTGAAGCGGAGTCAGCTAGCATGACAGAAGCTGAAGCTCATCAACTACCAGGGGAACAGAATTCCGGTATTGGAATGCACATGGTTACCCATGGTTTACAACTCTTTCCGTGGCCAGCTGTCAGCAACTGTGGTTGAAGGGGGACTACCAGACTTGCTCGGCCTGGACAGGTTCGACGCCCTGGGCCTTGGAATCATGGGCATCAATGCCATTGCCAGCACATGCGCCAACGACCTGATCCAAGAATTCCAGGATGTATTCCGACAGGAGCTCGGCAAGTATGTGGGCACCCCTATTTCATTTAGCCTCGACTCCAAGGTGGCCCCGATCTGCCTTAAACCACACCGTGTCCCTTTCATCCTGAAACCTAAAATTGATGCTGAGCTGGATAAATTAAGCAGGGCATCCTGGTACCGGTGGACCAAGCAAAGTGGGAAATCCGATAGTGACACCAGTGAAAGGGGACGGATCAGTGCACATATGCGCTGATTATAAGTGTACCCTTGGCAAGGCATTGCAGGAGAGTGCCTAGCCGGTGCCCATCATCCAGCATTTACTGCACTCATTGGGTCCCGGAAAATGTTTTGCTAAACTCGATCTAGCTCAGGCATATCAGCAATTGCTGGTAGATGGCGCTACTGCCAAGGCACAGACTATAGTTACCCCCTGGGAGACATTTAAATGTACCAGGCTCCAATTTGGGGTAAGCATTGCCCCGGGGGTTTTCCAGAGCATCATGGAACGATTACTACTCAAAATTCCTGGGGTTATACCCTATTTTGATGACGTCCTCATTTCAGCTGATTCTGAACAGCAACTCTGTTTCAGGCTGAGGGAAGTTCTGACCAAGTTCAGGGTCTCCGAGTTCAATGGGACAAGTGTCAAATCAGAGTCCACAAAGTAAAATTTCTGGGGTATCACATTGACAGGCGGAGTATTC
>JANHFM010002833.1:66001-80454 GCA_032468115.1 Grayia smithii
GGGGGGGAAGAGGGGTTTAATTTGTTAAAAATTTGTAAAATTTTTCAATAAAAAAAACCAAAACAAAAAAAAAAAAAACCTCTGGCAGCCAACCTGTACATCAAGCTATGAAATGTGTGAATTCCACTGTGCAAGGCAAGACTATCTGGGCTACTGAGTGTCAAATGATAGCATAGAGATGGACCCAGCCAAAGTGCAAGCCGTCCTAAGCTGGCAACCCCCTCACACCCACAGCCAGCTACAAAGCTTCTTAGGGTTCACAAACTTCTACAGACAATTCATCCCCTCCTTCACAAAGATTGCCAAACCCATGATGGACTTCCTAAAGACAGGGAACCCAGAAATGAAACCCCGCTTGGGACAACCCCTACAGTGGGATCTAACCTGCCAATAGGCATTTGAAACACTGAAAGAACTGTTTGCAAAGGAACCAGTGCTGAAGCATCCTGACCCCGAACAACCCTTTGTCAACCAAGCAGATGCCAGTGACGAGTAGAGGTGGTAGAGTGCCCCCAGGCCCAGCAGGCAAAAGACTGTCACTGTGAGTGGGAAAAGCCAGATCCCCATCAGTGCCATGGCTGCCCAAGCCCAGCGATCCTGGGTGGGCCTGGGTGGCCTGGTGCCAATGGGGATCTGGCTTTTCCACTCACAGTGGCCGCTTTTTGCCTGCTGGGCCTGGGCATACTTTACCACTTCTATTCCGCCTTTCTAGGTGTCTGCTTTGCCGCCTTCAAACTGGATGGGCCTGGTACTCTGGGAAGCAAGGGCAACGGCCTAATGCACCAGCACGAACTGCTCGCAGCCTCGATGGTGTCAGTGGCCCATAGCTGTGCCAAGGTATGTTGGGTGTGCAAGGAGAACACGCTCCACATGCGGTCCAAGTGCAAGACCCGCAAGGGGGCCGAGGAGATGGCCAGCAGCGACCTGCTCTCCAACTACAAGCAGAAACAGATGGGATGGAGTAGGCAGTAAGATGGTGTTTGGCAGCAGCCGCCCCATACCCTGCCTCACCTTGTCTTGGCCCACAGCGGCAGTAGCTGGTGGCAGAGGCGCAGGGGAGAGGCACACGGTCTGGTCTGCTGGATGTTCTGTACAGCCACCTGCCCATTCCAGCCATGTGGGATGGAGCATGCACGTAGTCTGCATCACGTGCTTCCCCCCCAACTCTGCTTGCTGCTGCCATGCCTGTTTCTTTGAAGGCCAGGTGCGGAGCCCCTGCTGCTGTACACTGCATGTGGGCACACATACCTGAAAGGTCAGAGATGCTTATTTTCAACCTGGTGACATCCATGCCGGGATAGGGTGGGCTGGGCCCAACTGTGGCATGCCATCTCCTGTGTGCATGCGTGCACCAGGATGGGGTGGGCTAGGACTGTATGCACATATACCCACCTCCTGTGTGCATGGCTGCACACTGGGATGGCGGCCAGGCCGAAGCGATGTGGGCTGAACTCTTACAGTTTCCAGGGCAGCCACGCGGACCAGATCTGACCACATTGGATGGCCTGTGGGCCTTGAGTTTGACACCCCTGGTATAGGGTCTCCTCTTGAACAGGGTTTTGGACTAGAAGACTTCCAAGGTCCCTTCCAACTCTGTTTTTCTGTTAAATTTTGGATATGGATGAAAAGTGAGTACTTTGCAGTATTTTGAAGGTGCAAAAAATCATTCCTTTTACCTTGTTCAACTCTTTGGTTTTAAGCAATGTGTCTTTTCTGTTGTACATTTTTCTTTGATTCAGGAACTGATACTAGTCTTGGGACCAAAAACTATGGGAAATTTTAATAGAATGAGTACATGGAATTTCTAAAAGATTTTTTTAAATCCTAAAAATTCTAAAGGCCTCTGTCAATAGAATTGCTTATGAGATAGCTGAAGCAATAAAGAGGGGCCTATCATTTCTCCATTGAATACTGGTACCCTATGATTACTGGGTGTAAATGGTGTTCAAAATATTTTTTTAAAATTCTCTTTTTTGTTATCTCTAAAAGCTGGAAATCTTGCTTTTTTGCAGATCTTATCAAAAAGTTAGCACTGCAGACATTTGGAAATAAGCCTGGTGATTATCAAAAGGTAAATTTATTGCTTTATTTACATTTTCATGTAATACATTTGAGATTTTTTGCAAGCTAAATACTGTTATGTTAACTCTGCCACATTTCTTGATTACTTTTCCAGATTCTACAGGTGAAGATCTGCCTGCTATTTCCTTTTGCTTTGTGTCCACGTAATTTCCATATAATTCAATATTTTCCTAAAAGATTTATGAAATTTTTGAAATCTATAAAAATGAAAACATATTATTTCTTTTTGCATAGATCAGTTTTGCTAATAATATATTGTTGCAAAATGATTTTAAGATAAATTGAATTCTGTAGACATAGTGGAAGTTTCCCATCACTCGGGTTTCTGAATGCAGTTTCTTTATATAGGCAATCCCCGAGTTACGAGTGTTCCCTTGGCGAACGTTCGAAGTTAACACGATAAGTGCCCCCTACTGTTTATGATTGAGTCCCGAAACTATGAATATTGCAGCACCACGGCAGTTGTTTGCCCTTATGAATGACCACAGAGACACTGCAACATTCACCCTGTCTATTCCCCTTCCCCTGCGCATTGAACTAGGCCTGTGTATACTGTACTCATCTTGCAAAGATCTAGAGATCCTTCACTTTCTTGACCTGTTTTGGCATTTAAGGCCCTTAGTGAGTACAGTGAGAATGGAGGCCTAAAGTACTGCAAAATCACACAAGATCAGTAGTGCGAGACTCATGCTATTGATCTCTTGTGGTATCACAGTATTTTAGGCCTCTGCTCTCTGCAAATGGAGGCCTGGACAAGATCTGCAGCAACAGGCTTGACAAATGGGGAGAAGGCCTGAAATATCAGTGCTTTCCCTTCATTTCCAAAGCCTTTTGCCATCTTCGCAAAAAGCCTTTGAAGCCAAAAATGGAGTTCCACAACTTTGTTTTGGTGTGCACAGGCCTCATCTGGCATTTTGCAGCCTGAAACAGAGCTCCAGAGGAGTGGGCCGACCCACTAAAATACTTCATGCTCCCCACAATTGCTTTCCCCCCTACCCAACCTGCTGCGCCGAGTCACTTACCATGAGAAGATCTATCAAGTTGTCTCCTTTCCAACCTCTCAGCTGTGTGTGCCCCTCCAGAGCTCTGTTTTGGTGTGCGTAAGCCTTGACCAGCACTTTGCAGCCCAAAACGGAGCTCTGGAGGGGTGCGCATGGCTGAGAAGCTAGAGAGGAGATAGCTTGCTAGATCTTCACATGGTAAGTGACCTGGTACATCAGGTTGGGTAGGGAGGAAAGCAGTTGTGGGGAACATGAAGTATTTCAGTGGGATGGGGGGTGGTCTTAAGCAGGTGGCCTGTTACATCACTAGCCCCCCCACCTGGCCTTCCCCACCTTGAAATACTTCGTGTGCACATAACAAACCATGCATTCAATTAGCGAATGCATGGGTGAAAGGGAGAGGTATGAAGGTATGAAATTCACTCCCACGAATTCTTGGGTTACAAATGGAATGGGCAGTCTCCATTACATTCATAACTCAAGGACTACCAATATTTGTTTCTTTCTTGTATAATCAGCTTTGGGAAAATGGAATACTTTCTATTTGAATGAAATTAACCCTTTCTGGCACAGTATGTAGAATCATCCTGTGTATTCATGGATGTGCTAATGTTACAGAGATGAGCTCCCCAGTGCTGATAACAATCTCCTTTTGTTTAGAATGGTTTTTGCTGAGAGCATTAGAGATGGTAGTCCAATCAGAGAAAGGAAAACTTGGAGGAAAAGTAGAATCCATTCAATCCAACTTGCTGCTCTACTTGTTTACCATTTTCCATTGTAAAACACTGGTCACAGAGATGTTTTAGGAATCTATTAGACTTCAGAGAAAGCTAAATGTTTTCAATATCTGCACAATGATTCCATTCCTGGTTCCATGTGGTAGTTGCATACATCAGATTATGAAAATTTTCTGAATGCTGTGGTACTGCATTACTAAGTTCTCTTAAGTGCTGCCAGTATAGATAAAGGACAGAGAAGAGAAGAGGATCTGTCACATGTTTTGATGCCCATTTCTGATTTGGGCAAACTGACTAGAAACTTTAAGAATAGCTGGCCAGTTGAGGAGTGTAGAGCACTGATTCTCTGTTCCTGTGTTACAGCAAAACATCATGATCCATTAATGGAATATTATTAGTCCTTGGAATATTCTCTTTTGCCTCTAGAATGAGCCAATCAAGAGAAGAATTAAGCAGGACTATCAGATTGGGGCTACAAAAATCTAGAGAACTACAAGATGGTAGAAGAAAGCTATTTTCAAAATTATTTCCATCATCTAGTAATTATCCAGGTTTTTGCAGCCCTAAACTGGTAGCTCCAAAATCTTTTTAGAATTCCAGTTGAAATCAATGTATGTTATCTATTGGTAAAGGTAGTCCTTGACTTAAGATCACATTGGGGACCACAATATCCATTGCTCAGCAAGATGGTTGTTAAATTAATCATGCCCAATTTTACAACCTTTTTTGCCATCGTTGTTAAGCAGATCCCTGCAGTTGTTAAGTGAATCACATAGCTGTTAAGCAACTCCAGTTTTCCCCATTAGCTTTGCTTGTCGAATGCCGGCGAGAAGGGTAGCAAATGGCAATTACATGACCCAGGGCACTGCAGCTGTTGAAAATACATGCTAGTTGCCAAGAACCCAAATTTGGATCACATGTCTATGTGCTATGTCAGAAATAAGTATGAGGACTGGTTAAAAGTCACTTTTTTCAGTGCTGTTGTAACTTAGAAAGATTACTAAACAAATGGTTGTAAATTGAGGAATATCTACTGTATATTCAGAATAAGATGGTGTTTATACAGTTTTGTAGTTTTCAAGTATTTTCCAGAAAATAAATTCCTGTAAATCCAGGTTGATAGAAGAGGGGAAGCTAGTGGGCTTCTGGGAAGCTATTTGGGGTACTTTTCCCTATTCATGAATCCAGATAATTATCATCAGTCTGTCTGTCTCAACACAAAACAGGTTTCCTACTGAAAGGTTGATTGAATTCATTTAATGCTCAGGTTAATTGCAGTGATCTCCCACCTCCTTTTTCTGGTTTGTAGTGGTCACTATTATCTCACAATGCGACTTGAACATTTTGTTCTTTTGAACAGATGGAGAATTTCTCATTCCAAATATTATGGTAACTCCAGAACCCTAAAAGTTGCAGTCAACTACATTTATGAGGTTTCTGAGCCAAATTATCAGGCCAAAATCCTTCTAAATAAGTTTACCATGCAAACTAAATGCACCATCTTGGACAATTACAAAAATAAGTTTTATTTGTGAAAATCCCAGTGATTTTTAGGCTTTTCATTTTTGACCACTTTAAGATAACCATATGATCAGCATGAAACTGAAATATATGGGAAATTGATTTTTTTTTTCTCCCAATGTCTCTTGATAGGCTCTTAGCTTAAAATAAATACCAATTACATAAACATTAGGGATGTGGTGGCTCAGTGGCTAAGACGTTGAGCTTGTTGATCGAAAGGTTGGCAGTTCAGCAGTTCGAATCCCTAGTGCCACATAACAGGGTGAGCTCCCGTTACTTGTCCCAGCTTCTGCCAGCCTAGCAGCTTGAAAGCACGTAAAAAATGCAAGTAGAAAAATAGGGACCACCTTTGGTGGGAAGATAACAACATTCTGTGCGCCTTTGGCATTTAGTCATGCCGGCCACATGACCACGGAGATGTCTTCACACAGCGCTGGCTCTTTGGCTTTGAAATGGAGATGAGCACTGCCCCCTAGAGTTAGGGGCACATATGTGCGAGGGGAACCTTTACCTTTACCTTTATTTAAACATTGTTTCTATCTATTCTATGTTATTCCTACATTATTAAAATAGTGTGTGGCTTTAGTTTGTATAAAGTGTTTATTATTTTGTGCAAAAGCCAGGCACATATTTCTCTGGGTTTAAAAGATCTATTTTGTGGGAGGAGAGGATGAAACAAAAATGTGTGGGCTGCTTCTTAGTTGTCAGTGCATCACGGGTAAGAATGAATCATGGGGACTAGTTGGGTCTGGTCTTCCTGAATCTTCTGTATGTGGGAGTTGGAAACTTTTTTTTTCTCCTGCAACTTCCTGCTTCTTGATGACAGTTTGTGAACTGGGAGAGATAGTCTGATGGAGGTTGTGTATGACCCTTTTTCTAAATTATTAGTTGTCTTCCCTGCAATAATGGAGATAACACAATTGCTTTAAAGGATTTTAAAGATGACTGAATGACACTGCCCTTTGAATGCCATAAAAAGGATTTAGAGATTATCAAGCTACTGCACAAAGCCATAGTTTCATGTTGAGATGAAACTTCTGAAGTTCAACATAAATGATAACCTTGTTGTATCTCATGATTGTACCTCATACACTTAAAAGGCGAATCTAAATCCATTTATATGTTGAATTGTTTTATAAACTATGACTGCAATTTTTATTTCCTCTTTCCCTATACTATATTTTTATGTTTTTATGTATTTTTGAACAATTTTTGAAAGTCAGGCAACTGATTAGGAAGGTCAATGTTTGAGACATCAGTAAGGATCTTCTTAGTTTTCTATAGTATCAGAGATGCTTCTCTGTAAAAGCGGCATTGGTGTGGTGGCCAACTGACTTATAAATAGGGATTTATTCTGATGAGTTCTTCTCCAGGCCAATTCTGCTTACATCCAGGGATATAATTGAGTAGTGGATTGGTAAGAAGTTTTTTTAAATTTGAATACTTCAAAACATTCAGTGCCAAAATGGTAAAAACATTTTGACCTTCCCAGTAGTGTTTTGAGTCCAGAACAGCCTGGTCTTTCAAAAGAATTCTTCTTTTGATCTTAAAAGCTGCTGTTTTGTGCTTGAAACACTTACAGAGTAGTTAAAATCATTGTTTCTAAGTCAAAACTTTGCATACCCCAGTTGATCATTATCCTTCCAGTGTTGGTTTAGGCCCTCCTTGAAAAGTGTTCAGATATTTCCAACTTTGTTCTCAGGCTTGAGGAAACCAGAATATACTACTTTGTCCAAATCAATATCAAGTATTTGTGAAGGACTTTTAATCTTGGTCCCAACATACCAGGAAAAAGAATAAAGTCAGTAAAAAAGGCACTTTTTAAATAAAGGAAATTTTGAATACCTGAATTAATACTCTATTTAACTGATTATCTAAATAATGACAACCATTTTTTATAGATTATTTTTGTTAAAGAATTAGAAACCTTTTCAGGTAACCAATTTATAATTAATGGCAGGAAAGAGAAAAAGGCCTCGGTGGCACATCTAATTAATGCTCTTGCTAAGTGCTTCAGCTTAGTTCCACATGCCAGCAATTAGTGTTGGTTCGAATCTCACCAGGCCCAAGGTTGCCTCACCCTTCCATCCTTTCAGGGTAGGTAAACTGAGGACCCAGATTGCTGGGGGGCAATAAGCTGACTTTGAAAAAATGCCGCTTGGAAGCAGACATATACAAGGAATGAAGGAATTTGCTGAGCACTTGAGTTGTGCTCGAAACTGTAAGCCGCCCTGAGTCTCCGGAGAAGGGCGGGATGTAAATAGAAATAATAATAATAAAAAATATTTTCAAAGAAAAAACCCAAGAAAGTCCAGTTGTCTTTTGTAAAAGCATATTTGGGAGAACCATGACTTGGATGATAGAATCTCCATAGACAGGAGATCATAGAGTTCTTGCAATGTTTGGGTATTAAAGTTACATAAAATATGGCCATGATGTACCTTTAGGAGTGACAGGGCTGATATAGGTAGGCACTGCTGATCTGCCCTCCACTAAGCTGGTTAAAGTAAATATCTCTGAGGACAAACATTATCCTCTAGAAACAGACTTGGAAAGCATGACACTCACCTTGCTAAAACCGCACTTGAAAGAGGCTATCTAGGAAGTGGGATCAAGAGATGTAAATTCAGGATATTTATTTAAAACTGCATGTGTGCTTAACTGTTTTCTTCAGATGTCATTTAATTTTTAAATACACAGGCAACTAGAGTTATGCATTCAAATATAAAGAGAAAATCAGCAAACAGAAAGGTTTTTGGCACAAAATGGAAACAAGCCAATCAAAAAAAAAAGGCAAAAACTATTTATACCTGAAATACTCCTTTCAGTTAATATCTGTACCCCATTCAATTCCAAATTTTCATGCCAGTGCCAAAAAAAGAGACTATGGAGATGAAATTTCAAATCTTGATTAAAATTATATGCAGATGTGCCGTTCACTAAAATTACCAGGTCAGTTGCCAGAATGCTGTACCTCTGCTTGATGTTTACAGTTTTGTAGGTTTTTGGTAATAAGCTGGGATGAGTTTGTGAAATAATATGGATCTTTTCATATCTTGTATTTGATTTGCATGTAGGATAAATTAAAGCCACCCCAGAGCCAATGGGGCTGCAGTATGCAAATGAACAAAATCTAACCGTTATTTAGCTTATCTAGTGATGATGTCACAATCTTTTACAGGGAACTGTTTGAATAATTTTGAAATCAACAGTTTCCTTCTCTTGAGCTGATTGGTTATTACCCCAGTTAAGATCACCAAAAGCCCTGACATGATACATATTTAACAGTATTATGGGTCAGGGGTTTTTGAGTGTATGTTTCTTTTGTTTGCTTTCAAATGTATTTTACATTTCAATTGTGAGACTGACAGAGCTCCAAAAAGGCCTCTAGACCTTGTTCAGTTACTCGTCTCAGACCAGCCTGTTGTTACCAACATTTGAAGAAGATGGTAAATTATTATGAGGTTTTGGGAGTATCAAGATGTGCATCTGCAGATGATATTAAAAAGGCCTACCGACAGTTGGCCTTAAAAGTACATCCTGATAAGAATCCAGGAAACCAAGAAGCAGCTGAAAAGAAATTTGTAGAAATCTCTAAAGCATATGAAGTCTTATCTGATACTAAAAAACGAGATGCCTATGACCAATCCAGCAAAAAGAAGTTAAATGAAAAAAAACCTGCAGGAGGACAAGGTAGAGTTGGAAATTTGCAGAGGAGTGGCCATGGGGACAAAGGCCGTGGAAGAAGACAGGTGAACCCTGAATTCAGCTTCTTCGGACCACAGCTGAACATACAGATGGGTATGGATTCCTTTTCCCAAGATATCTTTGACAATCTGTTTGAAGACTTTTCTGGGCTTCGGCTAAATCCCCGCAGATGTAGAAGCAAAACTGACAGGAGCTTTTCGGTTTCTATCACGGGCGTCTCCCCCATTGTAGGAACTGGTTTCACTTCCTTTGGTTCTAACATCCCAGGGAGCTGCTCCCGCTCCTCCATCACATCTCTAAACAGGGGCAAAAATGGCAAATTTCGCTCCATCATCACAACCAGCAAAATTGTGAATGGCAAGAAAATCATCACAAAGAGAACGATAGTGAATGGCAAAGAAAGTGTTGAAAAAGACGAAGAACCCATCTGTCACTGAAGTGTTTTCAGGCTATTCCAGGTAAGGACAGCTGCTGTGCTGGAAATTATTTTAAAACATATGCTCTATTTTGCATGTGGGCAGATTGACATACATTTCTTCCCAGGATCTTGGGCGCTCACTTATTGTGCCATACACATACACTAACACTTGGGAATTATGCCGGTTACCTTTTCCAAACTTGGTGACTTTTAAGTTGTGTGGACTGTATGAAACATGATTGATCACTCGATCTACTTTTATTTTGGCCCAAGACCAGCATAAGGATGGTGGGGTACAAAAAAATGTAGAAAAGAAAAAAAAAATACAGAAATAAAATTAAAATCCTAAAAGCTAGAAAATATAAAAACAAAAAAATCTAAAAAGTATAAAAAAAGAAACATAAAAACAACAAATAATATATTATAAAGTGTGAAAGTTAATCAAAGTTGTTGAGTAGTCAGAAATGTTGCAGTGGTACCATAAAAGAGTTTGGGGTGGCTGAAGTTGAGGGGAGAGTGGAACTTGTTCAGAAGATGGAGAAATGGTCAACTTTGCCTGAAATGCCAATCTTGTCCTGGGCTGTGTGGATGTCAGGGATCCTTGGAGATAGTGAGACAGCATACAAGAATTTAGATCAGATGAAAAGAAAAAGTAGAGATGAGCTGGATTGGCCTTAGGACTGTCCAAACAATATTAGAGGCAGCCCTGTCTGAGCCTTGTAGCTGCTGGTGGTGGGTGCTTTAGCCAGAGCAGATTATATTTTCCAAGAGTTTGGAAAAACAGTAGAGGAATTGGACTGGATTGATTTTAGTCATTCTGTGCCAGACTGAGCCTTAAACAAGATCATCAACAGCAAACATTGAGAGTCAGGCCTTTGTTGAGTATACCAATATACCATAGCTGTGGCTGGCTGTATCTGCCAGAGCATATATCATTTTTTAAATTGCTGACAAGAGCTAACAAGAGTTAGAGAGACTCATGTTCCCGCTTCCCAGAATACTAATCTATGCCTGGAAAAGAGCTAATTGTGGTTTTCTGCAAGCACTGCATGATGAGGATTACTTTACTAGAGAAATTATGCTGTGTTTGGAAGGCTAGAATAATGTACTGATACGACAAGAAAAGAAGAATAAAAAAATTGGAAGAGGGAAGGGTATAAGGCTATAGAGGGAGTGAATTGAACTCTTCCCATTTGGACCTTGGTGAGAGTGGGGACAGACAGGAGAATAGATAAGTTAAGTAGTTCTTGGTTAACAAGAACTGGTCAGTGATTACTTGGAGTTACAATGATGACAATCACAAGAAGACTGATGATCAGTCCTCAAAATTGTGGCCATTGCAGCATCCCTGCGGTCACGATTACAATTCAAGCACATTGCACAATTATAGCAATGGCTGCATTACATGGTCACCTTTTGCGACATTCACTGCTGGACTTCTGACAAAGTCAGTGGGGAAGCTTGCAAAAGGTTGCAGGTGGCAATTTGTGTGTGATACAATGTTGTGCTTAAGGGCCACATAGGATTCATTTAACAACTGCAACAAAAACTGCCAGAACTGCCATTGTAAATCAGCAGAGTCACGTGACATTCCACTATGACTATTTAGCGACAAGAGTTCCTGATCCCAATTACCATGTTAGCTGAGGACTACCTGTAGAAAGAGGGTCCCTCTATTGACCTAGCAGAATGGTTAGATGGTGAGGTATTGGTTGTAAATTGGAGAGGACAGTGGCTGGAGAAACAGGATGGAACTCAGTCCCAACATACAGAGTAGAGTAGCTGTGAGTTTGAAGAACTGCTAATTTCATTGTTAATGCTGAATAAGGTTTATACCCCTGGATGCAGCTAGCTTGCAATTTGGGGGTACTTCTGGACCTATAGCCCTTCTTGAGGCTATAGCTCAAGGTCATACCTCTCTCTGCCAATAACTTCTGCTCACATGATAAGATCCAATAGGTCAGAGCCACTATATGTCCCCTCAGAAACAGATTGTCACCTCACTACACCTCACCACACTAACCATGCCTTCTCGGTTGCCATTTTGCGTTGAACACCACCACTCTTCATGTGGATCAAACATTCCTTCTAGTATTTAGGAAACTGAGAAAACTTTCCACCAAGCTAGAGTAACTGGTGTATTGTAATAGCCTATCAGTTTTGAGATTGATTTTCTTTTTATAATTGTTGATGTTTTTATTCACAATATTCATTCACAATAAAAACATTAACAGTAATAAAAAGAAATATTTCTGATTACTATTTTTTCAAACTAATCAGTTTTAATCCCCAATGTGTATTAGTGAGTTGTATGCCACTCAGAGTTAATAGAAGGGAATGACTTATAAGCCGTATGTATAAAATGTAATAAATACACTTTATAGTGAAAAATATTTGAATTAAACAGAGTTATATACATTGGATAGCAATATGGAATGTCCAAGAAATGAGCCAAGGTAAATTTGATATCCAGTGGGAGTTGACCAGGTTGAAAATCAACCTCGTTGTCATCAATGAGTGGCACAAGATAAACAATAGATATTTCCATTAGGAGAAATTCATTATATATAAGTTATAAATGGAATGGAATTTATCACAAGCAAGAAACTTGCCTAAGCAGTGGAAAGTTTCTTGATGATTAATTATCATATTATGACCATCCGAAACTATGCCATTCAACATCACAATTGTCCAAGTTATGCCCCAGCAACTGGTGCAATGGAGCTTGAAACAGAGCTTGTATATCAGCCAAGAAAAGTGCTAAAACAAGTGCCCCCAAAAGACATTGTTTACATACTGGATGCTTTCAGTGCAAAAGTTGAGAGCCAAGTAGAAACAGGCATCTCTGGCAGCTTTGGATTTTGGAGAGGAATGATACAGGTGATAATTTGGTTCAATTTTTGCCATGAAAATTGATTTTGAATTATGAATGCCTGGTTCAAACAGCGCAGGAGTTGCTTATACGCTTGAACAATACCAAATAAACTGCACCATAATCAGATCAATTGTATTCTATACATCCATCAGTGGTCTAGTTCAGTCCTGGCTGTCAAGTTACATCTGGGTGCCAGTTGCAGTTTAGATCAGAATTGTTGGTGGCTAAGATCAGAGTGAAATTATGCAACATCAAAAAGACCATACTACCAAAGAGTTTAGACATCTCCAAAATCCCTATGCAACTGAAGTAAAAAAATAAGTTTGAACTGCTGGACAACAGCTGAGAAGATGCCAAATGAACCCTGACAAGAAATTCAATTGATCATCATTGAAGCAACAGTTTGAACAGATGCCATGCAAAAAGCTAGAGAAAAAGTGCAAGTGGCTTTCAGATGAAATGTTCAGAGTAGCTGAACAAAGAAAAACAAGCAAAGAGCAGTCAAATGGGAGGAAGCAAGGAGACTGAATATGAATTTCCAAAGAGCAGCAAGGTAAAACAACAAAGTTTACTGGGACTAGCATTGCAAACAGTAAGAAGAGATGTAAGGTCTTTGAAGCTCTCTGAACCTGATGGTTTTCTTGCAAATGTTTCATTACGAAACTAAGGAACATGTAAGAAAGGACTGCATGAAGAGCCATACCAGAATTCCACATGTGCAAATCAAAAAGACACAAACACCATTTACTGCTCATAAAAGCACTATCAAAAATAAGTAAAGGAAAGAACTGTCTGACCAACAAGGTGTCAAGAATAGATGGCGTGAACATACAGAAAAGCTGAATTCTAGTAACAAAGAGGCCCAGCCTCCTCAGGATGATAAGGAAAGGGAAATAGAACCAGTGATTCTTCAGGAAGAAGTTGTGTGGGCAATGAGCCAGCTGCCAAACACTAAGGTCCCAGGTGTTGATACCATTTCCACAGAATTACTGAGGCCTGTACCACCCTCAACCATCACAGCCTTAGGTCAAAAAAATATAGAAAATGAACACGACTACAGAATTAGAAAGGATAAGTGTTCATTCCATGGCCAGAAAGGGCCACTCCAAAATTTGCTCAAATTATGCACAATTGCCCTCATCCCTCATGCTAGCAAAATTCTGCTTAAGATCATACAACAATGTCTGACACTAGCCATTGAAAGGGGATTATCAGATGACTGAGCTGATTTTAGAAGGGGTCATGACACTAGTGATTATATTGTAAATCTATCATTAAAAAATCTCAATGTCAAAAGATCATCTACATTTGCTTTATTGAATACAAGAAAGCCTTTGATTAGGTTAATCAAGACAAGCTGTGAACGTTCCTTGAAGACATGGGTGTGCCAACATATCTGGTCAAGTTGGTGCAGTCACTATACATAAATCAGGAAGCTACTGCGTAAACACCATATTTACTGTGTAAACACCATATAAACACTAAATTACGGTAGTTAGTTCAAGATCATCCTGGCAACTAAATGCAGATTAGTCCAGGGGTCCTAACCCCTGGTCCGTGGACCGGCACCAGTCCATGGCAAGCCAGCAAGTGGGCCATGCAAAGCTCCATCCGCGCAATGCAGGAAGCATGCAAAATCATGTCCCCTCTGGTCTGCAGAAAAACCTTTCTCCATCGAACTGGTCCCTGGTGCCCAAAAGGTTGGGGGCCACTGGATTAGTCCACATAACACACACTACTCTTCCACTGAATATTACCCATGGATAGGCATCTGCTCATTCTATTGCTCAGTTCTAACAACCGAGGCTGTTGCCTATGTAGCATGCAAGCATGCAACTAAAAGGGTTATTGTTCCTTATATGAACAAAATGAGTTGGTGCAAATGATATCCGATGTAGGAACCAGGGACGTTACCTTCCAACTTTGTGAGTAATGAATTTAATTTCATTAGGATAATGGAGGATTGTTGTAAGAAGAATTTATAAGAGTCTTTCCTTAATCTTTTAGCACATGGAAAATAGTACATGTCATCTACTAGATCAGTGGTTCTCAACCTTCCTAATGCCACGACCCTTTAATACAGTTCCTCATGTTGTGGTGACCCCCACTGG
>JANHFM010002833.1:142775-153744 GCA_032468115.1 Grayia smithii
ACGCTAATTTTGCCGATTTTTAAAGAAAAAGGTAAGTTGGGCCGCGCGGGTGGGACAGGGTCCGGGACGCTGCGAACCGGTTCAGTGACGTCACAGTGTCACCGCTACCTATTCGCGCGGACCGAACCGGGGGGAACCCACCACTGGTTTTGGGTAGCTGTAACTCTTGTGCATCGTTGTTGGAGTCAGTCTCAGTCTCCTCTGGGGTGGTCAGAGTTTCCAGCTCCTCCTGGCCAGGAGGGGCAAATTCAACAACCTCCACCTTTTTCAGTGTTGTTTCGCGGTGCTTTGCTGGCTGCTTCTCAGGCTTCCTGCCCCCAGCAGTTGTTGCCTTGGGGCCTGGTGAGGCAATCAGCTGCTCAGTGCCCCTTCTTCCCACACCTGAAGCACATCATGAATCTTGGTTTGGCTGCTGACCCGCCTTTGGCAGCTCTCAGTGCCTCTTTTGGGACAGAGAAGGAAGGCTTGCTCCAGCTGCGGCTTCCACGGTATTGGTCTCTGGCCAGATTTATTTTCACCTTGGCCACCAACACATACCAGCACTGAAGGTCTTGGGGTTTCCCCAGGAGACACAACTGTGATAGACCGTCACCATTAAGCCTGTCTTTGTAGCACTCCATCAGGGCCTCTGGGGACCAGCCGTGCATGTTGCAGGCCAACTCACAAAACTCCTGGGTGTATTCTGCTACTGACTTCTGGCCCTAGTTTATGGTCTTCATCCTGGTCCTAGCCTTGTATTCAGCTAGGGGCACCTATAGTTTATGGAGCAGAGTGCCACCATAAACTGGTTGTAATCCCTCAGCTGGGGGACATCATCATTGTGAAGGGTGACCATCCAATCTGCGGTCCCTTCCAGGGCCATGGTGACACATCTCACTTTGGCTGCCTCTGAAAGAAAATCTTCCTCATACTCCTGCATGTGATTCCAGATTTGATCTAGGAAGAGTCCCAGGGCTTTTGGATCTCCTCCATATTTTACTCCCAGCTGAGAAACCTTTGGAATTTGGCACTTCCAGGGGATGCCTCCCCCCATACTGGGGGGGACTGGCCTGCAGCAACGGCGGGATGGCTGCTGCCAGAGCTGGCCCCTGCTGAGCTACAGGAATCACAGCTGCTGTCACCTGTATAATGCTTGCTTGCTGTTGGCTGCCATAGTAACAGGAGGGGGGAGGTAATATAGGTATTTGGGAGGGGGAAAGTGAGCTGATGGAGATGTCTCGTGAAAGGGAGGAAAATTCTCACTGTCTTCGTAGCAGTTGCAGGGAGTGCTGATGGTAGTCAAGGTCAATCATTCCAGCATACCAGATAGATGGGACCATCTGAGGAAGCACCCCACATGACACCTTAGGGAGATGTAGATTGGACATTCAATGTGGATCCTTGGGGGAGGGATTTGGTGATGCTTTCAATATGTAATTTTCACACCTATTGCCTCAGACTTTGCTTTCCTTTCGTTGTATTCAGTTCATACTCATAAAAGTATCTGTGTGTCCCTCCACAGTCCTCTCCCAGGTGACAGCCAGGGTTTTGCTGCCTTCTCTTTTCCTCAGAGGCAATGTATCTGCTCCAAGTCCTTGCGGAGTGACACAAACACACACACCCCTGTCGCTCCTGCTACTTTTGCTGTCGGCTTCTTGGCACTCTTGAAGTCGATCTTGATGAGCTGGAAGATGTTTCCTTAGATCACCACCAAACTCATTGTTGGGAGTATCAGGCTTGCCCCTGAATATACGAGAAGTCTTGGGCAAAGCTCTTCCAAAGTTCAGCCAAGTCTTCTTCTCCTTCTCGGCTTCATATCACAGAGCAAACATGCAGAGTCTTCCAGCTCTTCAAGATCAACTGTAAGAGCGCCAAGAAGCTGACAGCAAAAGTAGCGGTGGCGAGGGTGACAGGTGTGACATGTCCCTCCATGGTCCTCTCCCGGGTGACAGCCAGGGCTTCGCCTCTGCCTCTTTTCCTCAGAGGTGCGGTGTCTGCCTTCCTTCACATGCGGTGCACATGTGCAGCAGCCCTGTGACATCCACCCGCTGCCGCTGCCCCTCAGTCCCAGCACAGCAGCTCTGTCTCCCCGAAGTGTCATCCGCCTAACCACTGGCTGGGCCAGAAGCAGCACGTCTCCCCTCACAGGCTGGATGTGTGACCTGACTTCAGAAGGCAAGGGCGTGGGGACCCGCCGGGAAGGCAAGCAAGCATGGCAGGGCTGCTGGCTCCCTTCCCCACGGCTGGGCAGCCCCAACATGGTTGCCTGCCTTCCTGGCGGTCCCCATGGCCAGGCCCACTTGCCTGCCTTCCTCCTCCGCCACCACTGCTTACTTTCCACGGCGGCTGGTCCAGAGTCAGGAAGGCAAGCTGACTGGAGTCTTTGGTGGCCCCCAGCTAGCCACCGCTGCTGGAAAGCGACTGACAAAGAAGCCTCCAAAAAGACTTCTTTGCCAGCCACTTTCTCCACAGGCTGCCGAAAAGAACCTGCTGCCGTTGTCACCATGTTCTTCGCGCATGCAGATCCCATTGGACTTGCAAGGCAGTGGGATGCGCATGCATGAAGAACATGGCGGCGACGAACATGGCTCAAATCCATGTGAGATTTTATAGATGACAACTGGATTAGACAGCAGAAGACACTCCTGGGCCTTTTTTTACCAAGAGTATAATTTTATTAAATATTCCATATGGGTACAGAAGTAAAAAAGCCAGTTCTAACTATTTTGTGCATAGGAAAACCTTTCCATTTTCCCCTGGACCTTCCATTGTCCCCCCAATCATTTGCACTCTCTTTGTTTTGGGAACGGTTTGTCTGCGTCAGACATTCTCAGTTGGCAACCTTGGGGTGTTGGGTCCTTCTCAGGCTTCCAATTGGCACACTTGCTTTCCACATTTCCCTCCCTTACATTCCAATATATTCCCTCCCCCTTCCTGTTATTGTTGTCTGGTTGCGAGCGGGGCTGTGTAGCAAGTCAACAATGACAAGTATGCTTCTAACAGACCTCCATTCTGTGAGCTACACTGATTACTAGTGTGTTTATGAATAATCAGTGCAGCTGACAGAATTGAGATGTGTTATAAGCATACTGTGATGCACCCAAACTGTTTTTGCAGTCATATCCTGGACCAACTATATATTCTCAGTAATCTTCAAGAGCAGAAGAAATAATTACAATAGGTAATTGTTCTCTTGGATGGTTAGGGTAGCCATCTTCTCTGATATAAACTTAGCAAAGGTAATTGCTCTGATGCACCGTTCTTTCTTCTTGTCTTGCAGTAGACTCTCAAGATAGCTTGTTGGAAATCACCTACCCATCAGGTGCCCTGCCTGTTCTGTGTGATCCCACTACCCCTATGCCTGAGGACACCCACCTTCTTCAGCCTGATAACAGCTTCTCCAATGTTTCCAGTTCTCTGGGCAGCCCTTTAGGTAGGAGTGACTGTTTGGTGAAGCTGGAATGCTTCCATTTCCTTCCTAGTACGGACCCTCCTTTGGGCAGCCTGGAGCTCATCAAATTTCATGAGTCTGGTATTGCCTCTGAGTATGAATCCAACATGGATAAGAGCGAGGAGTGGGACTCATGGGCCCAAGAGGAGCCACGTCGCCTGCTCAATATCCTGGACAAACAGGGGCTGGGAGATAGCCTGGAAGATGAGGTTGCCCTTTGAAAGGAAAATGTGTCTTAGGTCTGATGATATCTAAAATGATGTTTACATTTCCTTTTAAAAGATCTCAGCAAGCATGTCTATTTCTGTTCTCTCTTCTGAGTACAGATTCTTCCTGTGAAAGAGTGAATTTTTGGAGGAATTATAGTTCCTGGTCCATACTGTTAGGCCACTTGAAAAACTGCTTTTTTTCTACTGACAGAACAAATATTACCTCGGATGTCCCACTTCTCTGATCTTCCATCACTTTAGAGCATTGGAATCTCAAAAATTTAGGTTTCTTTTAGAAAAGTAATTTTGAGAGTGAAAGGATAGTATTGAAAGCGCATGGATAAAAACCCAAAGCCAGCAATGGGAGTGAAGAAGTTACTAGAGGCCTGTAGGCATGTCTTCAATGTACAATATTTCCCTTTGCCTTTCCCTATATGTGGGAAATAGAATAAATTATGCAAGTCAAGTATTGTATTTCATTTGCCTGGTTTTCCAAATGCCATTAGGAAAGAGAACATGTTGCATACAATGTGTTAGACCTTAGTACAGAATTGCCTTGTTCAAATTGTGCTGCCTTCTGTGGGTATAATATGTAGAGTCCTATTCTTATCCAAAACTTTTTAACTTTCTGCCTTTCCTGTTTAAGTCTCCCTATTTAATCTTCAGACAGGACCAGTAATTGCCTTATGTCTATAAAATGGTTCAGCTTTGATCAAATTACATGTGGATAAATTGTTTAACCTGACATCCATGCCCTTTTGGAATTCGAACCTGGTCATTCATGAATACGTTTTGGAAAAGGCTCCCCCAATTCCAAAAGAATACCCTTAGTATTTTATCTTTGGAGTAGAAAGTCCTTGTGAAATCAGTTTCTCCATCGTCCATCCCAAACAAATGCAGACTATGTGGCTAGCCCAACACCTTAGTAAACCATCTCATGGGAGTGGTTTATTTGGTTCCAATTTAACATGTGTAAACATATCTACTGTCTTTCATTTGGTCACCAGCTGTATGTTTGATACAATGAAGTTTAGCACAGTCAATCAGCTATGTCTTCTCCACATGATAGATTCTGTCCCATATAACAGGATGCTGATTATCTAGTAAAGATTCTGCTCTCATAATTGTGTGGCTGATATGTCATTTCCATATAGCCCAAATACACAAGTGGCCTTTGTGCCTGCAGTGGATGTGGAAAAGGGTTAAATTGGCATGTGAAGTTCCTTTCTAGCTTGTATTTTAATTCAAATGATAAATAATGTTGTTTAGTGCTTGCTTTATCTTATGGCAGTGTGATAAATTTACCTGAACCTGTCCTTTGAAATGTACCCAAATTAACTACTTCATCATTAGCAGTTAAAATATTTTAAGACTAGAGCTTGATGTCCAGAGCTGAAGAAGCTTGGATGAGAAGCAAAATGTCTTCAAAGAAAAAACGAAGTCCAGTTGCCTGCTGAAAAAGCACTTTTGGGACACTGTAGAACTTGTTTTTGTTCAGAAATACTTTCTGCAAAATGGATCATTAGATTTTTAGTTTTGATTGTAGTAACTTTAAGGAATACAGTAGTTAGGTAAAGCTGCAGAAGAGTTAGGCAATACCAGATGACAGGAAAAGAGCTGATGTGGTTCCAATCTACAAAAAGAGGGGAAAAAAGTGGATCCAATAAACTACAGACTAATGAGCCTAATATAAATAGCTGGGTAAATTCTGGAAAAGATAATCAAGCACTGCATTTGTACGCATCTAGAAACAAGCAAAGCTATTACCAGAAGTCAACATGGATTTGTCACAAACAGATAGCTTACTTGGAATTCAGTAAGGCATTTGGTAAAGTAGATCACAGCCTACTTCTTAGTAAGCTAGAACAATCTGGGATAGACTGCATCACCACCAGCTGGATACATATCTGTATAGTCCTCATTGGAACTATATCTAAATGGAGGGAAGCATGCAGTGGGAACCTCAAGATTCTGCCCTAGGCCCAGTGTTCTTCAACAACTTCATAAATGATTTAGAAGGAGAACTCATAGAATTTGCAAATGACATCAAGCTGTGGTGAATAGCTAACACTTTAAGAAGATAGACTCAAAATTCAGAAGGATCTTGACATACTTGAAACCTAAGTCCTACCCAAAAAATGCAATTCAGTAGTGAGAAAAATAAGACCCTACACATAGGCAAGAAAAATAAAATGCACAAGTATAAAATGGATTGTACCTGGTTCAACAGTAATAACCGTAAGAATGATCTAGGTGTCTTAGTAGACCACCATTTAAATATAAGCCAACGGTATGCTACAACTGCCAAAAAAAAGCTAATGCAATCCTAGGTTCCATCAACAGAGGGATAGTTTCAAGATCACATAAACTGTTAGTACCACTTTATATAGCATTGGTAAGACCACACTTGGAATACTGCCTCTAGTTCTGTTCAGCGTAATGCAAAAATGATGTTGAGACCCTAAAAAGAGTGCAGAGAAGAGCAACAAAGATGATTAGGGATTTGGAGGCTAAAACATGAAAATTAGAATTAGAATTAAAGGATGGAATGGGATGGAATGGAACGGAACAGAACAGAACAGAATAGTTGGAAGGGACCTTGGAGGTCTTCAAGTCCAACTCCCTGCTTAGACAGGAAACCCTATACCATTTCAGACAAATGGTTGTCCAATTTCTTCTTAAAAACTTCCAGTGTTGGAGCATTCACAACTTCTGGAGGCAAGTTGTTCCAATGATTAATTGTTTTAACTCTAAGGAAATTTCTCCTTAGTTCTAGGTTGCTTCTCTCCTTGATTAGTTTCCATCCATTGCTTCTTGTCCTTGTTATGGCCTGCCAGTGGCCAGCAGAACTGGCAGCAGATTCAGACAGTGAGGAGGTTGGGGAGGAACATGGGCCAGTCCTGGAGTCTGGGGAAGGCTTGGACAATGGCTCTGAGTCGGAGGTAGAGAGTGGGCCAAGGCCATCTGGTAGTTCTTTGCTGCCTCTGGAGTCTCTGGAGTCTGACATCAGCGAGGCAGAAGAATAGCATGAGCCTGTCCCCAGTGTGCACATGCACAGAGCTGCCAGAGATAGGAACGGTTAAGGAAACAGGGTCAACTTGGGAGTAAGGCTTGGAGATGATTGGCCCCACCCATAAGACATAAAAGAGAAGCGAATGGGACGTGAGCTTTTGCAGGAAGCAATTAGTTCATCTGGCCGATTCAGGATTTGAACATTCTATTTGTGACTCTATGCCAAGTTTGGCCTTGCCCTGTGTCTGGAAATTAGCTCTTTGGCAGCGTTCCACGTGACATAGGTGGGTGTTGATAACCTTCCTCTGAAAGACTGTTTATCAAGCCTTCCGGACTGTAAATGAAAGTAATTTACAGCCATATGAATTCAAGAGGCTTGCCGGGACTAAGTTTGTGCTGTTTAATTTCTAAGGAAGCCTAGGTCAGAAAGGTCCTGCCTTCAGGTGCCTTGGAGAATAGATTGACCCCTTCAAGATCATTAAAGAGAGATCCAATCTAAAATTAAGGAGGATTTTCCTGACAATAAGAACAGTTAATCAGTGAAAAGGCTTACCTCTGGAAGTTGTGAGTGCTCCATCACTGGAGGTTTTTAAAAAGTGATTGGACAGTCATTTTTTCAGATTAATATAGCATCTCCTGTTTGAGAAGAGTTGGACTAAACACCTCCAAGGTGTCTTTTATTTTATGTTCTAAATTCTAAACTGTCTCTGTGCAAAGAAAGTGGAAATTTAATTTGTACTGAATAGTGGAAAATATTCCAAGTTATGCTCCTGTATATAATTATGATTGGTGGTCAGTGGCAGTGGTGGCCCTTTCTTCATTCCTACTTTTACCATTGGCAGTAGCTCAAACTGAAACTGGGATTCAATAGGGGTCCATGACAGAGAGCCAAGTATCTTTTCTTTTCATTTTTCTTTTTCAAAAATTGTCAAACAAATTCTGCTTTGCTTTCCTGTTTTCATTTGTCAACTGTGTCATTTCATTCACAAAACATCTCCTAAGCTTAAGGAATTATTACCTCCAGACTTTCTAATTGCAGTAGGATTAGCAGCAATCGGAGGTCAAAAATAATACATATCTGGGCATTTTGTATGTTCCCAAAATCAGCAGGTGCTGGTTATAGGATGTGGCCAAATGCACCTCAGGTGGCCTCAAACATTCACCAGATGCCTGTTGTGTTTTTCCATTAAACTAATTATATTTTTTATATTTTTGGTGAGTTGAAATTACTGAGAACTCTTAAAGATAATTATGGAGGAAGTCACTTGCAACATAGTTTTCTGAATATCTTCTGGAGCAGCCCTGCATTCTAAGGAAATTGTAGGAAATTTGAAAAGTGTAGTAGCTGACTGAGGGACAAGAATGGAAGTGTTCCCAGCTGTAAGGACTTGAAGCCATGGCAATGGACATTGTCCTGCCTAACCTGAAATGGGTATTTGTGAAGAAAACTGAGGTGAAAGTAAAGCCTTTCCTTTATGTTGTAGTGTGTGTATGTGGTGGGGGATATTCTCCTTCCTCCCTAAACTCCCCTTGCTTTCCTCTGAAGGTCTGCTTTCAGAGATCCAGGCCATTCAGGTGAAAACCTATGGTAATGGCCCAGGAAAAGCAGAATGTCCACATGTTCCTTTCCTGACTCTCCCTTTCTTCCTTGGTGTGTAACTTCAGCAAAGCTTCTTTGTTTTTCTAAATAAGTTCCCCGTGAAGCCCAAAATGTACCCTGGTCTCCGAAAAACATTTAAATCACTATATGTCAAAGGAATATACCAAATCAAATCAGTTTTATTGTGGCATCACATGAATGGGAAATAAGGAGAACATAGCCCATTCCTGCATTGCTAAAACAGGAGCAGATAAGCCATAAATCAAGACCCATTCTTAATTCATCAGCCGGATTTTCAGGAATGCAACTCAGGGAGAAAGTGCCTTCTGAATGAATTAGGTGGGTGACTTATTTCCTCACCATTATTTTTTATCTTGCAAACCTAGTTGAAAGATAGAAAAAGAGCATTGTGGCCTCTGGTGTCTGACAACCATGATAAAAGTAGTGGGAGAAGAGGAAGGGCTATTCCCAACTCCTGTGGGCTACCCCCAACTCCTGTGGGTTACCTCAGGTCCTATTGTGAAAAATGAATCTCAGGACTGTGCTAAGGACATAGGCAATGCAAGGAAGTGAGTGGTCATGAACAGGAAATAAATGTTGAGAAATGGAAAGGGTATATATAGATCCAACTGGCAAGAAAGCATGTATGACGATGTGGAGATGGAGATGGAACACTAAGAAGATGAGGTTGCAAGTAGCAAAAGCTAGAGCAATCGATGCAGCAGTAGCAATAGCATCCTCAGCAGTGGTACTCAGAGATACATTAGATGTACATACAATGTAAAAAGAACACCATCAGCTCTACTTAGCAGACTCCATCTCTAGCAGGCTTCCACCCACCCACTTGGAAATCCAGAACTGAATCCCTAGAAGTGACTCAGGTTGTTCATCTGGTCGCCTAATATTAGTGTATTTTTATACTGCATGTATTTTCTTCAGAAAGCCCCCTAGTATTTCTATATTTCTTGTGTTCTTTTGCTAGATCAGTGGTTATTATGGAATTACTTTCTCTGTAAGTGCACTTAAATCCAGGGTTGTGTTGTTGGCTTTTACTAAATAAATCTTCCTTATTTCTAAAGCAAAACTGTTATTTCTGCTTTCTTTGCTTCCTTTACTTTCTCTGTTCTTTGCAAACCTGCTTTTTTACATTTTGTGAATTGAAGCACGAAAAGAGATGAGTGATTTGTTCAAGGTTCCTAAAAAGCTCCAGCTAAAGGCATCTTCTGTAGAAAAAAGTTACATAGGAATCAATGGCTAATGTTGTCAATAGAGAGATAAGAAATATCAGTCCTGTATCTCTCCTATAAAGCAATTTCCTTTCACATAAAAAGTTTCCTACGGAAACCCCCTGCCCAAGGCATTTACTAAGAGTGGCAGGTCAGATTTCATGAAATGATGGTAACCATACCCATATGATCACTCTTGTCTTGTTAGCCTGGAAATCCTCCTGGGGCACCTTAATCCATTCAAACTGATTGATTCCTTTGTTGTATCAAAGGCAAAAACTTCCCCATCCCTCTTTATCCAAGACTCAAGTATCTAGAAAGATATGAAGGCTGAAAGCTATTTATAATATTTTGGTAGACTAATTCCACTAGACTGAAACATCCTGAGTTAGTCTCAAATGCAGACATCTATGACCAAATTTGGGGAGGGAACTGATTGTTCCGAAATGCTGATACATTCCCCCTATTCTATGAAAACCGTTTAATGAATGTCACTATCATGGAGGAGAATAAATATTTCTTTGTGAGAAAGCACATTCAACAGCAGAGAATGTATAACCAACCAAAATAATGTGGCTGAACTAATTAAATGTTAACATACAAAATACGTCGATATTTTAACAGGAGCTGCTATTTAGTGACATCATTTGGAGCCTGTTGACTTCCCATGACCGGAAGTATCCAGCTTCCACTTCTTCCTTAAAGGGGAAATGTAAGAGAAATGATGGTGGCCAGCACTTTTGAAATGATTCTGAGAAATGAGACTCTACAATGAAGTGACTCAAGATCTCTTCAGAATGAACTTAGGGAGCTTCTAAAGCTAACATAGCAGTTATTCCTGTATAATGGAAGGCAAAGGTTTCTGTGGTTAGGCACATAGTAAATCAGGAATTGGATGCTTTTCTCCTCATAAAAGATATCAATTAAACATGCAGGAAAAGAGAATGATGCTTGCTTTTACTTTTTCTAAGAAATCATTTTTAATTAATAATTTGCTCATTTTTTCAAATGCTTAAATCTTGAGGGGGTTTTTTCTTGCAGGGTAAAAGGAATAGCACAGGAAGAAAATTACTCCAAAAATTCACCTGCATTATTGATATCTTTGTCATAAATTGCAGTGAATTCTCATGTTTTCAAAGCAAGTTGTCCTTTCATGGTTCCTAGAAAGAAGTTAAACATGCAAAGTGCTGTTAAAAGGATGAGAAATAAGGATCAAGCAGAAATACAAAAATATTTAAGAGCTGTTACTATATGCTATTTTTCAATGAACATAGGTTATGCTTCATATTTTCAGGCAATCATTTCAGAATAGGAATATTATAATATTCCAGGGGTGAAATCTAGCAGATTCTGACAGGTTCTGGAGAACCGGTAGTGGAAATTTTGATCAGTTGGGAGAACCAGCAAATATCACGTCTGGCTGGTCCCAGAGTGGGGTGGGAATGGAGATTTTGCAATATCCTTCCCCCAGGAGTGGGGAGGGAATGGGGAT